>JAPFFP010000089.1:4084179-4100409 GCA_026153255.1 Solanum medicagineum
TAGGATGCGAGCCCGATCCCTCTGGTCAGACTTTTCTCATTATAGGATCGAGCTTCTGGATTATTCTTAAGGTAGTTTCTTATGTCTTCAGCAAACCTTCAAGGAATCCATTATTATGTTATGTTCTATTTGAGAACTAGACATTTGAGACAAATATTTTATTCGAGAAATCTATATTTAGAAGCTTGTGCACGTGACAACTAGGTTTTGGGGGAATTTTCATTAAGTTGACTTATTATCTGTAATTGAACTTTCGTTTTTATTATAATTTTTGCATTTTCAATGTTATAGTTTGGTTGTATGCTGACTTGTCTTGGTGGGATAAGACGAGTACCATCACGCCTAAATTTCAGGTCGTGACAGTTTCCCAAATATGATAAATGTGAATTTTGGTTGAAAGAGGTTGCATTCCTAGGGCAAGTGGTGTCAGGTGATGGGATTAAAGTGGACCCTAAGAAGATAGAGGTGATAATGGATTGGCCTAGGCCTTTGATTCCAACAAATATTAAGAGTTTCTTGGGTTTAGCGGGGTACTACCAGAGATTTGTGAATGGTTTCTCTTCTATAGCTTTCCTTATGACAAAGTTGACCTAAAAGAAGGCAAAATTTGTTTGGACCGATGAATGTGAAAAGAGTTTTCAAACTTTAAAGGACAAGGTTATCTTCGCTCCTATTTTGGCTTTACTGGAAGGACTAGAAGTGTTTGTGGTTTATTGTGATACTTCAAGGATTGACTGGGGGTGTGTTTTGATAAAAAATTTCAAGGTTATAGTATATGCCTTTAGGCAACTAAAAGTACATGAGCGAAATTATCCCACCCATGATGTTGAATTGGTGGCCGTGGTGTTTGCTTTGAAAATATGCCATCATTATTTGTATGGGGTTCATGTAGATGAGTTTACTGACCGCAAGAGTCTCCAATATATGTTTACACAAAGAGATCTTAATTTAAGACAAAGAACATGGTTATAGATCCTCAAGGATTATGACATGAGTGTGCACTGTCATCCCGACAAAGATAATGTTATGGCCGATGCTTTGCGTAGACTGTCCATAGGAAGTGTAGCTCACATTGATAATGGCAATAAGGAGGTGGCTAGAGAAGTTCACCTATTGGCTAGGTTGGGAGTTAGGTTGAATGAAGTTGAAAATAGAGGTGTGGTGGTTAGTGATGGTTCTAAATTTGATTGAAGAGGTCATGTCCAAACAAGACCTTGACCTCGCCTTGCTAGAATTGAAAGCTTTGGCGAAGGATGGTAAAGTAGAGGTTTTCTCCTAACGGGGAGATGGTGTCCTTAGGTACCAAGGTAGGCAATGTGTGCCTAATGTTGATGACTTGAGGGAGTTGATTTTGGAAGAGGCCCATAACTCATGCTACTATATTCACCCACATTCCACAAAAATGTATAGAGACTTGAGGGAGACTTATTGGTGGGGTGGTATGAAGAGGGATATTGCCAAATTTGTAGCCGGTTGTCACAATTTCCAACAAGTAAAAGCCAAACATTAGAGGCCGGATGGCCTAGCCCAAGAGATATAAATTACTACTTGGAAGTGGGAAGAGATCAACATGGATTTTGTGATTGGTTTGCCAAAGACTAGGAAACACTTTGATTCTATTTGGGTTATTGTTGATAGAATGACTAAGTCAGCTCACTTTCTATCGATTAAAATAACTTATGGTGCCGAAGAATATGCCAAGTTGTATATTTATGAGTTGGTTAGATTGCATGGGGTAACCTATTCTATTATTTCAAATCGTGGTACTCAATTCACTTCTCATTTTTGGAGATCCTTCCAAAAGGGTCTTGGTACCAAGGTCAAGCGTAGCACGACTTTTCATCCTTAAATAGAGATTCAATCCAAAAGAACAATTCAAACTCTTGAGGAGATGCTTAGGGCTTGTGTTTTGGAGTTCAAGGGTAGTTGGGATGAACATCTTCCATTTATTGAGTTTTCTTACAACAATCGCTACCATTCTAGTATTGGCATGGGTCCCTTTGAGGCTTTATATGGTAGGCATTGTAGATCCCCGATTGGATGATTTGATGTGGGGGAGATGACTTTGTTGGGCCCGAATTTGGTTATAGTAGCTTTGGAGAAGGTGACGTTGATAAGGAAGAAATTGATGATAGCCCAAAGTAGACAAAGTTTTATTCCGATGTGAGGAGGAGAGACCTTGAACTTAATGTTGATGATTGGGTTTACTTGAAGGTCTCACCTATGAAGGGTGTGGTCCAATTTGGCAAGAAAAGGAAATTGAGCCCAAGATTTGTGGGACCCTATAGGATTTTGAGAAAAATTGGTAAGGTTGTATATGAGTTGGAGTTACATATGGATATGAGTATGGCTCATCCGGTCTTCCATGTGTCTATATTGAGGAAGTGTGTAGGTGACCCAAGTGCTATTATACCTTTAGAGGCTGTGGTTGTTGTGGAGGATAATTTGACCTATGAGGAGGTCCTAGGAGAGATATTGGATAGGCAAGTTAAAAGGTTAAGAAACAAAGATGTAGCATCCATCAAAGTCCTTTGGAGGAATCAACAAGCGGAAAGTGCCACATAGAAAGCCGAAGCGGACATGAAAAAATGATATCAATACCTCTTCCACTCTATTTAAGCCAAAGGCAATAAATTAAGTCCTATACCTGATTTCTAGTCTTAAGTTTAAACCGTCATGTCATTTTTGCATACATGTATGTTCATGCTGACAAGGTGTGATGATTTTTTATGCATATGTGTGAAACTTTTTAAGAATGATGTTGAAGTGCATTTGTTGCATTCATGTCAAGATGGAAGTCTCATGATTTCATCTCTTACGTATGTTTCTTTGACATTTGGGGATGAATGTTCCCAAGGGGGAGATATTGAAACACCCCTCACATACTTTAGAATGCCCCATAAGTGTATTTCTCGAATATCTCAAAAAACGTGCATGATTTCAAAAATTCAACTTCATATTCTTGTTCGGGGGCAAAATTGAGCGGGAAAAAGATAATCCTTATATTTTAAAAGACCCTTAGCAAAGAAAAATTTTCATAACGGGGAGCCGAGACAGTGTGGTTCCGTGCCCCAGGCGCGATGAGACCTAGGTGCAAATCAGCATATTTGGGGCATATGCGACTGGTCCGCATCATGCCAGGGCGCGGAACAGTGTAAGAATTTCTTGATTTTTGCTTGTTCGTTCAAGGAAATTTGGGTAATAACTCAATGCCCATTTAAATGTGAAACCTTCATTCTTTAGTCATTATTCAACTCTTAGACACTTAAAAACCCTCTCTAAATCTCTCCAAAACTTTATCAAATCTCCCATTCAAATTCAAGGATCTCAAGCACAACTTTAGATTTCAAGAACCCAAAACAAATATCAAGTATTCCTCAATTCAATTCCAAGAAATTTTAAGGTTAAGGTATGTGGGTCTTCATCCATGGATCCTTTCACCCATGGAGCCCAATCCTTTCTATTATGAAAATTTTCATGATTTGTAAGTTGTATTATTCATGGGTAACTACTATTATGCATTATTAACATAAGTTACGAATGATTTTATCAAATATTGAGTGATTATGTATAAATTGTTATTGAAAGCTTATTCCATGAGTTGATATGAAACTATTGAAGCTATGTACAATATGGTCTATGGAAACTATGGCACATTGTTAATTTTTTATGGATTTCATCACATCAAAAATAAGGGTTTTACTACTATGTTGGTGGGTTGATTTGCATGACTCTAAAATGGATGATTTTACTCTCGTATAGTTATTAAATTGCATGGTATGTATATGTTTTCAAATATCCACCATGTTTGAATAAACTACATGACAAGGATTTTCAAGTTAAAGGTGAATTATTGCATGATTTGCAAGTCAAGTGATTTCATGATAATTATGTGCTACCAAGCATGCAATTAACACCATGAAAAGTATATATAATTTACAAGTGAAAAGTTGAGCCTTTATTTTATAATTCTACCCCTTGTGAGCCAACTATGTCTAATTGAGGGGTCAAGCATGATTACTCTTTTACCCTCATGTTCAAGCTAAGCTCACTAGTAGGTGTCAAGCACGTTACAAGTTTCTACCCTCATGTGAAATGCAATACCTACTAAAAGTGGCCAAGTCCATGTATTGTTTTCTACCCTCTAGTATAAGGTATATGTCCATGCAAGGGTCAAGTATGTGAATGAGCTACTCACGCCATGTTATCATGCATTTTACAAGTTATTCATGTTATGATTAAACTTATCTTTATTTCAAGTATTCTGTGGGATTAGACTTAGCACCGATTAAGGCTTAAGGTGGAGGCTCGACTCAAGGGGTCCGCATATATAATCTTCAGTCTCTAAGCTATGTGCTGGATTATATTATTTCCCTATAAGGGCTTTACTAGTGGATCCATCTAGTTCATGCTTTCCCTCAAGTGGGGCTAAGTATGGTTTACCTTCGCAAGTAGACCACACCTTTCCAAGGGGGTTTCATGCTTTGACATTCTAAGTAGTAGCTCTCTTGGTCTTATATGTCGGTTAAGGTCTCCTCCAACATATGTATGTTGCATTATGCTAGTTGAATGGTTTACATGTATGTTTTATTACAAGCATTGATCATGCATGCCATATTGAGATTATATCCATTGGCTATATTTATGCATTTTGAATATTATGGCTTATGTCTTTGTTGCATTGCACCCCGCATACTTAGTATATTCCAACTATTAACCCTTAATCTATGCCTACATGATATCACTATGTAGGGACCAGAGCTCCTATTGATCTTCCTTCTCCTCGTGACTAGTTCGGTTCATTTGAAGAAAGCTTTTGGTGAGTCCTCAACTCCGAGGACATTATCTATTTTCCTTCATACTATGTTCTGACTTTTATTACTTTTTGGATACTTATTACTTGAGGTTGAGCCAGGGAAGTGTCTTTGGCCCCCGCTCCATTCCATGTAAAGGTGTTGTTGGATAATATGGTATTCTATGTATTGAGTTTGACTCTTAATACTTTTATATTAGTATGAATAACTTCCTTTAGTCCTGCTTCCCGTGTATTAATATCACTTGTTAATGTTTATTTTGCTTCCATGACCAAGGATGTGTGAACAATATGCTAAGAGGCTCGTTTAGGTTTCCTTCAGGTTTCCCATTCACCATGTCACATCTAGGCCCTAGGCTTGGGTCATGACATGCCTACTAGCTCAAAGGTGTATCCAAGCTATCATTCGATCAATGGAAGAAAGTAGAGGAGAGAATGCCCCATTGTTGACTTGGGTAGTGTTCAAGGAAGCTTTTTTGGGGCGCTTCTTTCCAAGAGAATGAAGGGAGGCCAAGGTAAGAGAGTTCTTGAATCTAAAACAAGGCTCTACGATTGTGCAAGAGTATGGGCTTAAATTCACTCAGTTATCTAGCTATGCTTCGGATATAGTTGTTGACATGAGGGGGAGAATGGGGATGTATGTTGATGGGCTAAACAGAGGACCAAAGACAGACAGGAGGGGAGCGATGCTTATGAGTAATATGAACATTGGGAGATTGATGATTTTTGTGCAACAATCTGATGAGGAAAGGTATCACAACAGAGAAGAGTTCAGAAGTGAGAAGGCTAAGACATCCAGCCATGAGGTTGGAAAGAAAGCGAATGGTAATAGGTTCTAGTCCGGGCAAGCACCATCATCTGCGCCCAGAATCAGGAATGATCAGACATCTCAGAATGTTGGAGTCTATGGATCTTAGTTGCAAGCTAGAGTGGCTCAAAGTTCATGGGGTGATCCTCCATGTGATAAGTGTGGCAGATTACACTTGGATAAATGTCGTAAGGGAGTGATGCATGCTCCTAGTATTTTTAATGGCGCTAGCGGCGCCACAAACCGTTTATATGCCATGAGTAGTCGTCAAGACCAAGAGAACTCATATATATTATGACGGGTATGATTCGAGTCTTTACTCTTGATTATTATGTTTTGATGGATCCTGGTGCCACATTCCCATTTGTAACTCCTTGTGTGGCCAGTAGATTTGATAGAACCCTTGAGAGTCTTCTTGAACCCATTGATGTTTCTACTTCAGTAGGAGAGTCTATTCGAGCTGAGAGAATCTATAGAGCTTGTGTAGTGTCCATCCATCATAAGGATACTCTTATTGATTTGGTTGAGTTAGACATGATGGATTTTGATGAAATCCTTGGCATAGATTGGCTTCATGCCTGTTATGTCTCCATTGATTATAGATCCCTAACTGTTAAGTTTCAATTCCCGAATGAACCGGTTCTAGAGTGGAGAGGTGATTTTGTCGCACCTAATGGAGAGTTTTTATCCTACCTTATGGCCAGCAAAATAATTTTCAAAGGTTGTATCTATCACCTCGTACGGTTTAAGTCCAATAATGTTGAGTCTCTTACTCTCGAGTCAGTCCTGATTGTGAATGAGTTTCCTAAAGTGTTTCCTTAGGATTTTCCTGGAGTCCTTGCTGATAGGAAGATTGACTTTGGGATTTATGTTTTTCTCGATACCCAACCTATCCCAATTCTAACTCATAAGATGGCCCCCCACTGAGTTGAAAGAGTTGAAAAAGTAGTTGAGAGATTTGTTAGAGAAGGGCTTTATAAGGCCGAATGTTTCTCCTTGGGGTGCCCTTTCCTATTTGTGCGAAAAAAAGATGGGTCTTTCAGAATGTGTATTGACTATAAGCAACTGGACAAGGTCACAATAAAGAATAAATATCCTCTCCCAAGAATAGATGATTTGTTTGGTCAACTTCAAGGTGCCTCTTTTTTCTCAAAGATAGACCTTAGATCCAGCTACCATCAGTTGAAAGTGAGGGAATGTGATATTCCATAAACAACTTTTAGGGCTAGATATAGCCATTTTGACTTCTTGGTAATGTCCATTAGGTTGACGAATACACTTGCAGCCTTCATGGACTTGATGAATAGGTCATTCAGACAATATCTTAGTATGTTTGTGATCGTGTTCATCGACGACATTTTGGTGTATTCTAGAGATGAGGATGAGCATGCCAATCACCTTAGAGTTGTCTTTCAAACCCTTAAGGACCATGATTTATATTCAAAATTCTCTAAATGTGAGTTCTGGCTTAAGTTAGTAACTTTTCTAGGCCACATTGGTTGTGGTGATGGTATTCGAGTAGATGCCCAAAAGATTGAAGCGGTTAAGAACTGGCCCAGACCGACCTCTCCAACTAACATAAGAAGTTTGTTGGGGTTGGCAGGCTACTACCGTAGATTTGTTGATGGGTTTTCTGTCATATCTGCACCATTGACTAAATTGACTCAAAAGAAGGCCAAGTTTTAATGGTCTGATGAATGTGAGAAGAGTTTCCAAGAGTTGAAGACTAGACTGACTATTGTACCAGTTTTAACCTTGCTCGATGGGACAGAGAACTTTGTAATCTATTGTGATGCTTCGAGAGTTAGATTGGGATGTGTGCTGATGTAGAAAGGGAAAGTGTTGGAGTGCATGTAAATTTATTCACTAACCACAAGAGCCCGTAGTATGTTTTTAGTCAAAAAGAGCTCAGCCTGCAACAGAGGAGATGGTTGAAGTTACTCAAGGATTATGACATGAGCATTCTCTACCACCCAGGTAAAGCTAACATTGTTGCTGACACTCGTAAGAAGGTTGTTAACGGGTAGCACAACCTATGTTGAGGAAGGAAAGAAGGATTTAGTGAAGGAAATGCATCGATTGGCTCGATAAAGAATTCAACTAGAGGAGAATAATGAGGGAGGAGTTAATGTTCAGAATGGGTCTGCTTGATCTTTGGTGGCAGAGGTGAAAGAAAAGCAAGACCAAGATCCTGTCATACTTTAATTGAAAGAAATTGTCCACAAACAGAAAGTAATGATCTTCTCCAAAGGGGGAGATGAAGTGTTGAGATACCAAGGTAGATTGTGTGTCCCAGATCTTGATGGTATCTGAGATAGAATCATGGTTGAAGCCCATAGCTCTAGATATTCCATTCATCCTGGCTCTACCAAGATGTACTATGACTTAAGATAAGTCTATGGGTGGAGTGGAATGAAGAGGGATATTTTTGAGTTTGTTTCCAAATGTCCGATTTGCCAATAAGTTAAGGTTGAGCATCAATGGTCGTGTGGATTAGCACATAACTTTGAAGTTCCTGAATAGAAGTGGGAGATGATCAACATGGACTTCATTACTGATCTACCGAGGACTTAAAAGAAACATGATTCGATTTGATTGATCATGGATAAGATGACCAAATCGGTTCACTACTTAGCAGTTAAGACAACTAACACTGTAGAGGAATATGCCGAGTTGTACATCGAGGATATTGTGAGGTTGATGGAGTTCCCTTTCCATCATCTTAGATAGAGGAGCTCAATTCACCTCCCAATTTTGGAGATATTTTCAGAAGGGATTGGGTAGTAAAGTGAATCTGAGTACAACCTTTCATCCACAGATAGATGGCCAGGCAGAGCACACAATTCAGACATTAAAGGATATGTTGAGAGCATATGTCCTCAACTTCAAAGAAAATCGGGATGGTCACTTACCATTGATTGAATTTGCATATAACAATAGTTATTATGCAAGAATTCAAATGGCTCCCTATGAAGCTTTGTATGGAAGGAGATGTAGATCAACAATTGGGTGGTTTAAGGTTGGGGAAGCCGAGTTGATTGGGTCTGATCTTGTCCATCAATCGATGAAGAAGGTAAATATCATCAAAAAGAGGTTGAATACCCCACAGAGTTGCCAAAAATCTTATAACGATGTGAGGAAAACAAACTTAGAGTTTAAGGTAAATGATTAGGTGTACTTGAAAGTGTCACCTATAAAGGGTGTCATACGATTTAGGAAGAAGGTGAAATTGAGTCCTCGTTATATTGGCCCCTACTAGATTGTAAGAAGGATTGGGAAGGTTGCTTATAAGTTAGAGTTGCCTTCCGAGTTAGACGCAATTCATTTGGTATTCCACATCTCAATGTTGAAAAAGTGCTTGGGAGATCCCGCCTCGGTGATCCCTGTTGAGAGCATTGGAGTGAATGATAGCTTGTCCTATAAAGAGATTCTGATCCAAATCCTTGATCATCAGGTTCGCATGTTGAGAACTAAAGAGATTGCCTTAGTTAAAGTCTTGGGGAGAAAACAATTCGTTGAGGAAGCCACGTGGGAAGCTGAGGAAAAGATGAGAGCTAAATATCTGCATCTAGTCGTTCCTGCTGAAGAGGATGTTGAAGCTAATGTTCTTACCCTTGACAAAATTGATGTTTCTATTCTTGAGTTGATGTGTCTATTGTTGAGTCTAAGTATGGTTTGTTGAGGTTGATGAGGAGTCGAGAGTTGAGTTGTTGAGTGTGTATTGAGATGAGTCTTGAGTCTAATCGTGCCTTGTTATCTGCATTTACTCATCATTCGAGCATGAATGATTCCAAGGGGGAGATGATGTAACGTCTAGTAAAATTATCAAAATACCCCTAGAGGAAAGATGTTCACATAATGCATCTTTCCATGCTTCGATGGAAAATCCGAGGCCAAATTTGCGGCCAACATGAAAAATTGAGTGGGGAAGTGGACTCGATTGATTTTTAGAGTAATTGAATTAAAAGATAATTTTTCAATTCGAAAATAAAAAATAGTGAGGTGCGCGACAGGTGTGCGACACGCACCTGCCGTAGACCAACATTTAATGTTGTTCCAAAAATTTTCTACGGGATTGAAAAATACATTCGGAGAATTTTCAACGAAAATCACCCAAATGCGGACCCCCCTATCCCGAGACGAAACGTTTTTCTTAATTTTGTGAGGGGCATTCTAGACCTTTTTCAAACCCTCTTAAACTCAAAACACGACCTAAAGGGGTCGTTGCGAGCATAAAAGGGGTTTTAAACCCTATTCTAAGTTTTTGGAAAAGACTAGGGCTAAAAAGAAGAGAAGAGGAGTGTAAAATTGAGGAGTTGGAGGAGAATTCTTGAGGTTCATTGTCAAAACTTTCACACCAGGTATGTAAGGCTAAACTAAAGCATGGGATTTGTCTCCGATGTACCCCATTGGTGGTAATAGAGGGGTTGAGAGTCCATGAGTTCCTATACATATTTCTTGAAGTGCTTTCTTGCTTATTTCCTTGAAAATTATATTTTAGATGTATTTTCATATGTTGATGATCATCATAAACTTATTTTCTTGAATTGAATACTTTTCATGAGATATTGTATAAACCTTATATGATATTTGTGAAAGCATGCATGAACGAACCTAGGGATGGAATCTAGAGCCTTGACTTGAGTACGTTGATGAAAATCTTGATGTGAGTATGAGGTTGAGTTAGTTGAGCTTGATGATCGTATGAGTCTTCATAATGGAGTTCTTGAGTTTTGCCGAAATGACTTCTTCTAATTGATGACATGAGTCCATGAGTTCTTAATGAGAATTGAGTTAATTGAGATGAGTTAAAGTCCCTGAATCTATAGATGACTTTAGAGTTAAGTTAATGAGTTGATGAGAATCTCCATGAGACTGATTGAGTTGATGAGTGCATCTATGAGGCTAAATTGAGATGAGGAATAGTTTTATGAGCATTGAGTCTTGGGAGGAGTATCGAGCACCGAAATGGGTAAGAGTGAGTTTCACTCACACCCATTAACTATGTCACCAAGTGTAGGATGGGGATTGAACCATCAAACCACATTGTCCCCTCTTGAGGTAAAGTCTCTGAAACAATAGAAAATTGTAGAGGTCAGATCACTTGTGGATCCTATGTGTTCCTTACCTGGCAAGTTCGGACGGTTGTGGCAATATCAGCAGAATGATTGTACAATCACTGGCTCATAAGTGATTATTATCGGATAAGAGAAACTCCCAGAAAGTTTCCACATTAAGTACTCTGAGTTGAGTTGAGTTAAGTTGAGTTGAGCTTGAGTTGATTGATGAGGTTTGATTTGTTGATGAGTCACTTGTCTACTATTTGTTCTTGCTTTAGATAGATATTTGACATTCTAATTGAGTATTATTTTGAGTTGATGGTGCTTCTATATTATTCTACGTGTTTCTGTTTCATTCAGCTATTTTACATACCAGTACATTCCACATACCGATCTTCCCTTTTTGACCTCATCATTTTAAATGTAGAGGCTGGTACTAGAGGTCATCAACAGGCACACCGCTGAGGATCTGAGTATTTCAGCTGAGTTGGTGAGCCTCTCTTACTTCAGAGAGTCATTGCATTTATTTTCATCTTGCTTACTAGAGTTAGACTTTGATTTAGCTTTATTTTATTTTAAGGTAGCCACGGGTCTATCATTGGTACCATATGATAGTGATAGAGGCTTCATAGACTAGAGTTGGAGTATTATGTTGAGACTTATTGAGCTAGTTTTTTTCTTCTAGCATTTTTATTTATGTGGTATACTTTTGAGACAATAGCTTTGCTCATCTTTATCTTAGTCTTCCGCTGATTTTATAGAGTATCCAAATGATTAGATGTGATAAGGCCAAGTGGTTCACTTAGCCTCATAATTGTGTATCTACAAGTGTTTTTCATTGTACCGGTCACGACCCAAAATGGGCCATGAATGGCACCCACAATTACCCTCCTAAGCGGGAGAATTAAAGATATAAATCACAATCTATATAGCTGGTCAACTTATAAAATACAATATTAATACAGAAGTTCAACTTATGAAAGCAACAACAACAAAACCTACTATTTCTATTACATAACATTTCCCTAAAACCTAAAAATCATCACATCAAGGACATGTAATTCCAATACTAAGTTTAAGAGTAGCAATAGTCTGTGAGTGCCGGTCATGCTACGGTATTCTCCCAGGGCGTGACATCAAATCGACGACCAAAAATTTTTTGAGACGTAAACGGCAAAGGCATAGTTACCTTTAAAAAGTAACAACCATCTCTAACATGTGAAAATGCCGCGGTAAAAATAAGGCGCAGCAGGTGTTGAAATTATTTTTTTTTAAATTATTTTTTGTTCATGTGCCAGTCTCGTAAAGTACAAATAAAAAGATTGTCTGCTCATTTATTTGGCCAACATATTACATAGTAAAGTAATACGTTTTGTGTTTATATATAATAAAGTAATATTTTTTTCATGCCTAATGTCAGATTGAGATTTTCTAAAGTAATGCCTAATGTTAAACTGAGATTTTCTAAAGTAATGTCTAATGTCAGATTAAATTTTTTTAAATAACGTAAATAATATTTAATAAAGTAAATATATATTTCGAAAAATTATAATAAAGTAATATTTTTTATTTAAAATATAATGATGTTCCTGCTCAATTTCAAGTGTGGGGTTCAACAGCCCCTAAAAGTAACTTGGAGGAAGCAATTCTCTTGTTGTTTGTACTCATGAACAAAATGCTTAATGGTCAAATAGAATGGGATTTTGAAGTCATGAGCCATTTGACATTCGCGTTGACAATTTCTGGCAACTTTAAGTCTATTGTAGATCATATTGAGCAGGTTATTTCTGGAGTTTATACCCGAGCATAGATGTGGTATGTTTTTGCTCTTTTTTACAGTGCTGTAGGTCAGAACGATATGGCATTGAACCTTGTCAAGAAACTGAATGTTCGGAAGCCAACCAAAAAACTTCATGTTCCATCTCTTTTGCTGGGAGCAAAACTATATTCTCAAGATCTTCAGCAAGCGCACGAGGAGATAAAGTTTGCTTGTGAAGTAATTAACTTGGCCAAAAATCATGATGTTCAAGCTCATAACCTTCTAGGCGCCCGTTATGGAGACACTGCATGAATTTTTGAGTGAAATTTCTGCCAAAGAGAAGCATTGGTTGCCTTAAACTCCATTGCTTAAAAGACGAGCATTTTATAACATGTTATATTTTGAAACATTACTTATTTTTTAAAAAAATATTACTTTTATATAATATTTACATTTATAAAAAAATATATAATGTTTAAAATAACTTTCATGATATATATTTACTTTATCAAAAATATTACTTTATTATATACTTCAACACATAAAAAAATGTTTTAAAAAATATACTTTATTTTTTAAAAAAATAAAATGTTTAAAATATATATTACTTTTTTAAAAATATTACTTTATTATATATTTACTTTATTGAAAAGAATCTCAATCTGACATTAGGTATTACTTTAGAAAATCTCAGTCTGACATTAGGCATTTAAAAATATTACTTTACTATATATAAACATAAAAGATATTACTTTACTATGTAGCATGTTGGTCAAATAAACTTGCAAACAATCTTTCTATTTGTCCTTGAGACTAGTGCACATGAACAAAAAAGAATTTAAAAAAAAAAAAAAAACAATTCCAACATGTAAGGCACAACACCTTTCTTGCTCAGCCTCTTCACACGTTAGAGACAGACGTTACTTTTTAAAGGTAAGGCGTAGCATGAGTTGGGCCTTTGCCGTTTTGATATCAAAAAATTTTTGGTTATTGTTTTAATTTTTTCTCCAAAAATTTATATCATTTTGGTTTCGTACTCATGTATTATACATGATGCATGATAGACATACATGATACTTATTGCATTATATTATATATGATACGGGATACTTTTTACATGATATTATATATGATAAATGGTACTTATAGAAATACCATAACATGATAAATGATACTCAGTATACTTTAATGTTACACTATTCAACTCATCCATACTTAATGATATGCTGAGACATCATACAATAACTATGTATTAATGGTACAATCTAATGTGTATCATATGTCAAAAATAAAAACTACAAATGTTACGATTATCAATAGATTGATATTTAGTGATCTAGTGATATATGATACAAAAGTCATAAAATAACACACTAAACAAAAAAGAATGATGCATATTTTGTACAAAAAAGTATGAGCAAAAAATAGTGATCCTTAGATGTGTGTGATACAATATGAAAAAGTATGTGCAAAAAATAATGATCTTTAGATGTGTGTGATACAATATGATGTGTATCTTGAATTTGTACGAGCATATAATAATGTTAACATGGATCAAGTGATTCGTACTTAAAGAGTATATTGATACATGATAAACAAAAAAAAAATAACTAGCTCAGTGAATCAATGAATAATGAACTTTAATTTGTACAGAATATACACAAAATACATTGATCATTAGGTATACTTAATACGGCGTATTGTGCATTATTTTCTCAAATATTACAAAGTCGAAGCTAAAAACACAATGACAAACAAATGAACAAAATTGTATGATATTTTCTGACTCATGTATCATACAATAGCACAAATAATAAAACGACTATGATACATTGTAATAACAAAAAAATTCTTTGTGTTTTCTTTGTCATACTTCTTCTTTAACAATGGATCATGAATATCTTTGGATCTTCTTTCGCAAAACCCTTCCTCCTCATAATCAAAATCACGTCTCGAGCTAACTTCACTTTTAGGGGGCTTCATCGTTTTGAGGAGATTCATCATTTTGATGGGCTTCATCACTTTAAGGTGCTTCATCTTTTTGAGGGATGTCTTCAGTTTGATGAATTTTACCTGATGGATTGGGCTATTCGAAATGAGTAAGAACATCAACTTGGCAAACAACTTCGACTTGAGACGGAATATCTTGGTGAGTTTCATCCATTTGAGTAAGATCTAAACTGAAAGATGGATTGAAATCTATATATAATAGCGGGAAAAAAACTAAACCAAGACGAAGAAATTAACAGAATACAACTAAAAACTGAAGAACTAGGATGAGAAAAACACAATAAATCAAATAAAGATGCATTCATCAGAAGGATTCAAAGAACTAGTTCATAGTTAATGAGTAGTGATTTCCTAGAATTGACAATTAATGGGAGCTAATTTCAATAAATTAAGTGTGAAATCGATGGAGGGAGAACAGACACCATAGGGATATAACTAGTGTGACAGATAGGAAAGGATGTGAAAGTCACGTATCATAATTTAGACAGAGAAATATAAAAAGGAGGGTTTTTTTAATATTTTGAAATAGTAGTGATTTTTGGAGAATATAAAAATATAAGTTATGTAGTTTGGTAAAATTTTCAAAATAATTCATATTAATAAATTTTACTTTTACTGCCTAAAACTTTAAAATTTTATTGGATCATACAATGATTTCTTTAATGATAGCACATCTATGGATAATTTATATCCATAAAAATAAAAAATTACTAACAGAACAAACTGAAAATTTGGATAACCAATCAACTAGGTTACTAAGATTCCCGATGAGAGCTGTATTCAATTTTGTGTACTCTATTTCTTTTGGAGAGCTTAAGATCAACTAGAAATTGCGGGCTTGAGTATCAAAAATTGTGTTAGGTAATGGTATAATTGTATAGTAATCACAAAATATACTCTTTCTTAGAATTGGACTTAATTATAAATTGTACAATTATAAAAATATATGCTCCTTCCTAGAATAGGACTCTAACCTCATAATTGTGTATCTACAAGTGTTTCTCATTGTACCGGTCACGACCCAAAATGGGCCATGAGTGGCACCCATAATTACCCTCCTAGGCGGGAGAATTAAAGATATAAATCACAATCTATATAGTTGTTCAACTTATAAAGTACAATATTAGTGCAGAAGTTCAACTTATGAAAGCAGCAACAACAACAAAACCTACTATTTCTATTACATAACATTTCTCTAAAACCTAAAAGTCATCACATCAAGGACATCTAATTCCAATACTAAGTCTAAGCGTAGCAACACCAAAATAGATCAATAAAATAGTTTATGTCTGAAAGGTAAGAACACTATTCCATGGCCGAGAGATTCTGACATAAACTAGGAGGATAGCTCACCCTAGAATCTGATGCGCTGCTGACTGGCTAGAGCTGAGGGTGAGAATCGATAGAACACTAGCTGCACTCTACAAAATCAAAACAAAGAAAATACAAGTAAGAGTCAGTACGAGCCACGTGTGCTGAGTAGGTATTATCGGCCGACTACAAATAGAAATTAACATGTATAAAATAATAGCAGGAAATCAACCATAACACTTAACAGGTGGCAACAATAAGAAACAAGTGTAAACCAATCAACGATATCAATAATACACATGAAGACTCAGGCCTCCACATCACACTTCTTTTGGAACATAGGTTCTTTGAACTTGAGTATATTAAATTATTTTAACATGTTTTCCTTTATTATTATTGTGTCGGAACGTGGCACCCGATCCAATACATATATATGTGTGTGTGTGTGTGTGTGTCGGAACGTGACATA
>JAPFFP010000089.1:4112280-4128538 GCA_026153255.1 Solanum medicagineum
ATATACACATCAATGTATTCTTAGTGTGTGAAGAATGACACACACACAATTCATAAAATCATGTCTCTAATTTAAGTGATATGAAATGATAGTTTTTCTTATAAAATATAAATTTGTGGGTTAATTTTTGTATTTGAAAAATGTGAACTACATGAAATTTTCAAATCAAGTTTTTTGGAGAATCTGAGATCTTTATCTCATGATCTGTGATCATGAGATGAAATCACATGTCCAAACGCTAACCTTGAGTATCAACAAGTTTCCTATATCAGTCCGTAAATAAATGCGAGATTTCGATTACGATAGGCCATAAGGATGGAGTAACTTGTTTAATCTGGTGCTGCAGCAGGTGGAGGAAGAGCCACGTGAAGGAGGTTTCCGCCACCTATGCGCGGTTTGCGCCAGCACTCACTCCTTCATCCTCCACCTTCTCCCCTAGAGAGGTCTCCACCTCCATCTTTGCTTTGCTTGCGCACTGGACTTCTACACTAATTTCTTCTGTCCAATTTTGCTTCGATCTTCCTCCACAATCTTTCTCCCCCTCGCCGGCGTCTCCTTTGCTTAAAATGCCCCTCTATTTTTTTTTTTGAGGAAGGTAACATTTACTTCTATATGTCCACAGGTATACTGCATCAAAGTGTAGTCCCGCTGCAAAAAGTTTTACTTACATCATTCCTAGGAATTTCTAGTTACAGCCAATCAATAACATTAAACACATCTTCAGTATCTCCTATCACTACTTTCTTATATCAAAAATGTAAAGCTTTTGGCAGTTTATCTTTATCTTCTAAATGTTGTTCTGTTTTCCTTCAAAACATCTTTGATTTCCCTTTCCTTCTAAATTGTCCACCAAATGCAAGCTGGGACAATCCTCCCATTTCTTTTCATTTTTTCCCTACATTTCCATCCCTGTTCCAACACCGTAGGACTTCTATGATTCTCCCAGGCTTTGTCCACTTGATCTTCCTCTTGTGGCTGAACATTTGCCACAGAGGTGGTTCACTGTAACCATGTGTTCTTCACATAGCATCTGGAACCTAGATTAAATTTCCTCTTGTTCAAGTTTTTGTGTGTCAAGATCGCCTCCTTTTGATGAAAGCCATGTGAAGTACTCATGCGCCATCCTTCTTGTATGCAGATTTTACAGTGAATTCTCCCCCTGTCTCCCCTTACGATACTAGTCTATCTTCTTCTCTTGTCAGATTGGTTGCTATATTCATTCTGTCATGAAATCTTGGTTTGGTCTGTCATCTTCCAATCATTTAGGTTCCTTCTCAAAAACAGGTTCCACCCTTGTCCAGTCCATAGTTCTGCTGCTATTGCTTCTTGTGCTTGGCTCAGCTTATGTAGTACAGGGAAACTTGTTTTAATGTCTCCTGTCCATACCATATGTCATCCAGAAAGCTACTTTTTCTCCATTTCACACCTCTTTTGTGTCCTTGATGCTGCCTGCTTCATCCAGCTCTGGTTACTTGTGCCCTCCTTGTTCCAACCCTGATTTCACTTTCATTTATGTTACTCCCAATGATGCTAATAACATTATTGAAATCAGCCTCCAGTTGGCTAAACAGTTGGTTGTCGCTGCTATCATTGCTTTTGAGTCTATCCACAATGCCGCCGTTGTGGCTAGGATTAACACACCGACATTAGGTTCAAGGAAGCTCTGTCAGCTAAGGCCAAAGCTGCCAAGTTTTGGATAGGCTAAAGAATCTGCTGGACATCCTAGATCATGAGTTTGCATCCTATTTCTTTCCCACACTTCTTTCTGATACTTTAAGTAATGATACAAGGGAAAACTAGATACATGAAAAAAAAGGATGCTCCTCTCAATCTTCAGATGCAGATGGTTGTGATTCCCTTGATTATTAGTTCAAGTAGTTGCAATTCTAAAACAATTATTAAGATTTTCTTTTTCTTTTTCTGTTGTGTGACTGCTGGCCTCTTGCAACTCCACTCTAATTTTGAATGCTTGGCCATTTCTGGGGCTGTTTTTTTGGCCAATAGAGGATTTGGAATTATTCGTTTACCTGTAACTAGTTCACTGTTAATGCCTGTCACAAAGAAATAAATTTTAAAAAATAAAACAGTGATAGGTGTGGAAAGAATCCCATCATGAGTGAAACAGGAATGAAACCTTAAGCTCCCAACCAGTGGAGGATCCATGGTTGAAGAATGTGTATTTATGGGGAGATTGATTAATATACGCTGATAACTGTTTTATCATTGACTGTACATAAGCAGTTGTAAAAGACAAGTGACCATCTTATGTTTATTACTTTTCCATTTTTGCTATATAAAATTGCGTATTTTAAGTTAACAGATAGAAAATTTCATCAGTTAAAGTGAAATGAGTCGTTGTAATTTGTTAAAATTGAAAAATTGGGATAGTTATATTAGTTTAGTACTATATAATCAAATTTAACATCCCATATGCAATAATATCAGTATTATTCCAAATGCTCAATGTTAAGATTTAAAGAATCAAGCTCTTTCTTGTTGGGATCATTTTACGTGTCATTGTTTGAACCACAAATTTGTTTAAAGTGCATGTTTCATCCATGAAGCCATGACCCTTCACTTTAAATCTTTTTAAGCAACGAAACAATGACATTTAATAACAGTTATTAAAATCAAAGGAAGAATCATTAGAACAACTAAGGACTTCCTAATTATTCCGTTCGTCTTGTTTTGTACAAAATATTTGACCAACATATTTTTGTTGATACGTGCAGGTAAATTCTATTTCATACAGTCTTAATACATAGTCTACCACTCGAGTGTCTATCCAAATCCCTATTACATACTTCTCTTTCAGGCGAAACCTTTTACAATCAAATATTTTAGACAAACCATTCAGCCACATTGCGCACACCTATGTTTATCAAAAAATATAGTGGAGTAGAGAGCCAATGCATTTTGATTAGGGTTGTATTCTATAGTTACGATTCTATCATATGTTTTTTTCATTCTGCGACTGCTGCCCCTGTCATTGTTCTGTTACTCGGTCTTGGTGGTGTAGTTATAGGAGGTCCCCTAGCTTTAAATTCTTTTTTCAAGATGAGAATCATAGCCTTTTTTATTACCCAAGTGAATCCATTTACCTTCGACTTGACTTTCTGAAATGGGATTTCGAGAAGGTGGAGTTCAATTACCCAGTTTAGTAACTGAGGAGAGGTTGAGAAGAAAACAATCGAATAATGATTCTCAGCACTCAGTGGATTCTAGAAGGATAGGCTATGACGGTTTATTAACCTGATTGTACCACATACACAGCAACATACTTAGTGAAATCCCACTATTGGTGTCTGGGAAGGGTAGATTGTATGTAGACCTTACCACTGCTTCATGGAGATAGAGAGACTATTTCTAAAAGACCATCCGTTCAAGTGCTATCAAACCTAAGTTATAGAAGAAGAAAATAATGAGGGAAGTATAGCAGTTAGTAAGAAATGTAAAGTCTTATAGGAAAGAACAATAACAACAGCAAATAGTGTGATAATTGAAATATAGTAAACAATATATGGCCATAATTAAACGGGTATGACTAGTACAACCACTCTGTTTGCACTAACAAGCCTAGACCTTCACAAGGCAAGAGTCAAGACAACACTCTTTTTTTTTTCTTTGAAACTGGTAACCTTGCTCTATATATCCCCAAGAATACTACCATCAAAAGTGTAGTTCTCTTTCAAAAGTATTACAATCTATCAAAAGCTCAAAACTATATCTGTTGGCCTCATGCAATCTAGAGCATCAAAGATATCTTCTGTTGGAGATAATAAACTATGTTTACACCAAAAGTAAAAGAAAGCTAAACACTTCATTTTGACACCCTGGAGACTGTTTTGTACATTTTCAAAGCTCCCATTGTTCCTCTCTTTCCAGATTGACCACCAAATGTATGCTGGGACAATCTTCTATCTTTCCAACTTCTTTGTGACATTTCCATCCCCATTCCAGCTATTAAGTAGTCCTCTAGTACATCCTGGTTTCACCCACCTGATCCCCTTTAGGCTAGTGAACATTCTCCATAGCTATTCTGTCGTTTACAAAGTAAGAAAAGAAGGTCGACTGTCTCATCTTGTTCCCCACACAGATAACACCAAGAGGCCAACTGATAGTCTCTCTTGTTCAGGTTCTCATGGTTAGAACAACTTCTTTTGCCAAGAGCCAAGTAAAACAGTTCTCTTTGTAAGGAACCTTTGGCTTCCTTATCATCTTACATCGCCAATCTTTCTCCTGTCTCCCGGTCTTGTTAAGGGCCTTATAAGTAGACTTGACTGAGAAGCCACCTTTGCTATTACCCTACCATAATAACACATCATTTTCATCAGCAAGAGTTGTGTGAACTGCTAGATAGCTGAGTAGTTCTATCATGTTTACAATTTCCTAGTCATTTAGTTGTGCTTAGGCCTTGGTTCCATCCCTGTCCAGTCCGCATATTAGCTACAATTGCCTGTCGCCATTGGCATAGTGAAAATAGGGCAGGATGTCCTTATCTGAAAACTATTGCCGCATTCCAGTTTTCTTCTTAGAAGGAGGTCTTCCTACTATTTCCCACCTTCACTCTAGTTCTTGCTTGTATCACTAGCCATAGATTCCTGATGGCTCTCCATACAGTGAAGTTATATGGAATAGTTACTTGTGTCGTCATCTACTTGTCCTCCATCCCATATTTAGCAGTAATCATATCCTTCCAGAGCATGCCATCTTCATTTGCAAACTTCCACAACCATTTCAGATTAAGCTTTGGTTTTGTTTCTTCAGGTTCTTGATATCAGTCCCCTGTTTTCTTGCTCACTATTTTTTTGAGACTAGTAACGTGTATTCATCAGCATCGTATGCTGGCCACCTCCAAAAGTGTGGTTACATAGATAGCTAATTACAACAAACCTAGGAAATCCACTATCTGTATTTCATCTACTATATATTGCTCATTACACCAAAAACATAAAGTAGATACGTTTTCCTTTGATCTTTTGAAAGAAGTTGATCTGCCTTTGAAGATTCTATCATTCCTCTCTTTCGATATAGTCCATCACATGCAAGCTGGGACATTTTTTTCACCATCTCTTTAGGCTTTTGCTCTCTCCCCTTTGTTTGCTCTGGCATTGTCCAGCTTTCCTCAGCCAAGGTGATGAATAAGGACCAGACTTGAGAGGTTACCTGCTGTGGAGGAAAAAGGTGGCTGTTTGTTTCAATAGCTTCCATACAAGGAGAGCATACAGAAGCTAAGATAGATTCTTTTTCTAGAAAGCTTCATGGGTAAGGCATGCCTTCCTTATTACCAACCAAGAGAAATATTTCACTTTATTAGGTGCCGTGCTTCTCCATATAGCTTTCCAGGGACCTCTGTCCCTTCCTGTCTGTTCAAAAAGGGCCCTCCTATAGACTCTATTGACTGAGAATTTGCCATTTGTGTTGTGATCCATTCAGGGTCATTGTTGGTCCCTATGAAGGTTCCTATTCTACCAAGTAGAGCAGCCACTCTCTCGTCCTCCCAATCATTCAAAAACCTCCTGAAAATTAGGTTCCATCCCTGAGCTGTCCAGGTATTTTCTTTTGTGCTATTTTGATTGGTGTTGATGTTGAAGAGGGTGGGGGAAGCCTCTTGCAAAGTGCCTTGACCATCCCAGTTATCCTTCCAGAAAAAGATTTTTCTGCCATTGCCCGCTTGGAAGGTAATGTCCTTCCCAAGGTTGGTCCAAGGGACCTAATAGTCCTCCATAAACAAGTTCCATAAGTGTTGGTGGATTCGTTGGTGCATCACTTTCCATTTTGTCCATCTTTCTGCTGTATTACATTCTTCCACAGGGTTGTTTTGTCGTCCGCATATCTTTACAACCATCTTTCGAGCAGGCTGCTATTTTGTAGAGTTAGATTTCTGACCCCCATACCTCCCTGCTGCCTGCTCTGTTGCCCTATGTTCCATTTCACTAGGTTATAACCTTTATGCTCCTTGTTGCCATGCCATAGGAAGTTTCTTCTTAATTTGTCAAGAACTTTTGAGTACTTTGGCGGGCATAGGGAAGAGGGGCATCACATTGGTGGCCAATGAATCTAGCACAGAGTTGATTAGAGTTAGCCTGCCTGCTAAAGATGGATATTGTGCCTTCAAGGTCTCAAGCTCGAAACCCACCGGGTGCTAACAATTTCTGAGGGCCATCGGACTAGGTAAAACCTGAATTAACCGTGGTGCACTTGCTGGAAACTCCTTGCCGAGGGCCTGTGCACCTCCGGGATTAGTCGGGGCTCTAAGAAACTCGGACACCTGGTGCAAATCAAAAAAAAAATAACATAGATATTGTGCCTTCCACATAGCCAGCTTCTTTTCTGTCTTCTCAATGATGTTATCCCAAATCTTTAATGCCTTGTGTTCTATATTGCTCGGACTCGTCAGTTTTGCCGCCGAACCTGGGTGCGGGTGCGGGGTGCGGGTCGGATGTGGTCAATTTCGACCGGATACTTTGACCAGACTCAAGAACAAATTTAGGAAAGAAGAGAGCAATTTTATTCATAAAGTTGATAATATTTCTCCAAAGAACCTAATAAACAATAACTGCAGCCAACCCATAAGGACTTCGCCAGTGTCAGGGATCTGTGTCGGATCCAATCAATCAAGATCGGGAGTGTTGACCAATAAATTGGGGAAAAATTGAAATTTGGATACCTCAAAGTAAAGAGCTGAGCAAATCGGAAACAACCTACCTTCAATACTGCAGATATATAGTAATTTATACTACTCCATATGAGTCCTTTGATGCTTTTTTCTAAGTAAAATCTTATAATTTATGTTGCCACGGTAGACTGCTACACTTTGTGTTGTGAATGTTGGGTTGTGGGAAAAATTTATATGGAGAACTTGGGGAAGAAGATGGAGAAGATTAAGAGAGCCGAGTGAGAATACGGTTATAACTTCATATTCTGAAGAAATAGAGAGGAGAGAAGATGAGGAAGATGAGAATATGTTCATCAGTTCATGTTCTGAATAAAAAAATGTTCCATCTATTAAAGGAAAAGGAAAAACTTTTATGAGACAGGCATACCATGTGTTGACCGCATCCGACACATCTGTTACATACTTACATTCCAACACTAATCTAACATTTGTTAAAGGAAAAGGAAAAGGGAAAAGGGAAAAGGGAAAGTCATACCATCTGTTAAAGGAAAAGGGAAAAGGGAAAAGGGAAAAGGTACTTAGTAATTAAAAAAAGAAAAGGTACAAAA
The DNA here is from genome assembly GCA_026153255.1 of Solanum medicagineum. Lineage (NCBI taxonomy): Eukaryota > Viridiplantae > Streptophyta > Magnoliopsida > Solanales > Solanaceae > Solanum > Solanum medicagineum. Next base: position 4,119,508 of record JAPFFP010000089.1, read on the forward strand.
TTTTTTTAATCAATAATAATTAAAAAAATTATTTAAAAATAAATAGGGGACTTAGTGGAACCCTATGTTGTTTATGTTATATTTTGCTTAATGAATTAGTGGAATCCTATGTTGTTTAGAATATTTTTATAACTATATTTTTATAATGTTAAATTTTTTATTCGAATCCCGCACCCGTATTCATGCTCGGATTCGCACCCCCGAATCTTTTAATTTAGAATTAGCCGAATCCCACTTTCGGATTTGCACCCGCGGACACCCGCACCGAGTCCTAGCAACATAGCTTGTGTTTTGAGCCCAATAGGAATCCCAGGTAAACAGTAGGCAGTTTCTGTGCTCGAAATCCAAGGACGTTCCAGGTTGACTGAATGAAACTTACTCTTGTCTTCACTACCTTGCCATAGAAATTTCCTCCACAGAGCGTCAATACATTTGGAGACTCTAACTGGCGTAGGAAAAAACATACATCATAGGAGGGAAGGGCATCAAGTACACCATTTACTAGTGCCATAGTGCCTCCTGATGATAAGTATTGTCATGGCATTTCCAATTGGTAAGCCTCTTCTCACACTTATCCAATACTCCATTCCAGATCCCTTCTGATTTGCTTTTGGCCCCCAGAGGCATGCCTTGGTAGGTAGTCGGAAATCACCAACCTTTCCACCTAAAGTATGAGCTAGGCTTTCAATTGCATTCACCGTGTTGATAACCCCAATTAATGTGCAACCCTTACACTCAAATATGACAAAGATCACCCTCAGCATCCTGATTTGGTCATGTGCTGCCGCAAAATACTAAGGTGTTAGCTGCGTACTGAAGATGTGTAATCTCCAGATTGTTTAAGTCACCTACTTGGAAGTCCCTGATCCAATTCTTCTCTTTTGCCATGCTAATTAAATTGCTCATTCCTTACATAGCAATACTGAATAGAAATGGAGATAAAGGATCTCCGTGCCTGGGGCCTCTCTGAGAGGAAAAAAAGCCATTGGGAGTTCTATTGATTAGGATAGAGAGCTTTACAGTACTGATAAAATATTTAATCCAGCTATTCCACTTGCTGCCATATCCCATTTTACCAAGCATCTGATGAGAAAATTCCTGTTTAGATGGTCATATGCTTTTTGGATATCTAGTTTGCAAACAAGCCCAGGTTTGCAACTTCTCTGCCTTGATTTTAACATTCATTTTGCTATCAATGCGACATCCATAATCTGCCTCCCTTTGATGAAGGCCATTTGTTGTCTATTCACTCGACCATGGATCACCTTCTTCAATCTTTCTGCCAGGATCTTAGCTGTAATTTTGTATATTCCCCCAGTCAGGCCATTTGATTTGATATTTTGTATTATATCCAGCACAGTACTTAGGTAGTGCTGAAACCATAATTACAAAAGGAACTCTAGAATCTTCTATCTCTATCTATGATGAATCAAGTACATCAATAATAGACATAGACTCATTAGAGAAGAATTGGTTATACAAAAAGCAGAGCAATGAGATAAAGTTAAGCTTGATCTTCTGCACTTCATTTTCTACACCTTCATAGCATCTTGAGTTCCTCTCCTTCTGCACTGTCCACCAAATGCATGCTGGGATGAGTTTCCACCAACATCTATTTTTATCTATTAGTCCTACTTCATCCCAGCTTCTCACAACTTCAGAAACCTTGCCTGGCATGACCCAAGTTAGGCTTTTAAGGTTCAAAATAATACTCCATAACCTGTCTGTGAACTTGCAGTGTAGAAATAAGTGGTTGACTGTCTCAGCCGTCTCCTTACTTAAAAAACATCTAGAGCCCATGGTAATTCCCCTCTTCATTAAATTATCAAGTGTAAGCACAACTCCTCTTGCTAATAGCCATACAAAACAGGAAACCTTTATATGGTTTATTAGCTCTCCATACGAGTTTCCATGGCCAGTTGAGAATCTGGTAGTTGGACTGATTCAACTGATGATAAGCAATATTAACCTTGAATGCCCCTTTATTATTGCCTTGCTACCATAGAGTATCTTCTCCTGTTTAGAGACCTGGGAACTCTGGTTCAAAGTGTTGAAAACAACAGCAACTCTGTTGATTTTCCAGTCATTCGTCTGTCTTCTAAAACTGATATTCCATCCTTGGGCTGAGCACTTCTCTGCCACTGTTTTGAGATGATGATTAGTTAGGTTTTAGATATCTGGAAAGACCACCTTCAAAGTGCCAATTTCATGCCATTTATCATTCCAGAAGTTAGTCTTATTCCCATTAGATACTTTTATCTTGGAATGTACTTGCGTTATACTCCACAATACTCTAATAGGTTTCCATCGGCACTCCACAATACTCTAATAGATTTCTATAGGCTTACCACATAAGGAGTGGTGACCTCCTTGGTCATCCCGTTGTCCACCTGCTCATATTTAGATTTGAAAACTCTTCCCCATAACTGATTTTGTTCTGAGGAGTACTTCCATAGCCATTTCATTCTGACGGCTTTGTTGTGAACTTTCAAATTCTTGATCCCCATACCTCCAGTTCTTTTGCCACACATGACTGCTTTCTACTTGACCAAATGATACTTCTTCCTTTCAGAGTTGCCATTTCAAAAAAATTCTCTCCTGATGCTGTCCAACTCCAACCTACTGATGACACCTGCAGAAATAGGGAACAACGACATCATGTATGTTGGAAGGGCATCAAGTGTAGAGTTTATGAGAGTAAGTCTGTCCCCCAAAGACAGATATTGTGACTTCCAACTCGCCAGTTTCTTCTCACACCAAAAAAAACATCGTTCCAAATATCTATTGATTTTGATTTGGCCCCCAGAGGCATCCCCTTGTACACAGTAGGAAGATCCCCTACCTCTCCTCCTAATATAGCTGCAAATGTCTCCATACTAGTCACTTCATTTATAGGATATAACATACTTTTCCTCCAATTGATATATAGTCCTTAAAGACATTCAAAGAGAACCAGAATAACTCTAAGATGTCTTAATTGGTCCTTATCTGCATCACAGAAGATTAGAGTATCAACATATTGCAGGTGAGACACCTCAAGACTCTCAGAGTTAGACCTTACTACTTCAAATCCCCTTATCCATCCATTGTCTTGGCTGTTTTAATCGTACTGTTAAGTCTTTCCATAGCAAATCACAAACAGGAAGGGGGACAAAAAATCCCCTTGCCGAATACCTCTTTGACCTCTAAAAAAAACTCAGTATACCATTTATAAGAACAGAGAAACTGACTGTGGATATGCAGAACTTTATCCATTTAAGCCACTTGTATCCAAAGCCCATTTTTTCCAGAAGGTTAAGAGGTACCTCTAGTTTACATGGTCATATGCTTTTTCTATGTCCAATTTACATAGGATCCTAGGTTTCTTTTCTTTTTGCCTGGAGTCCACTGCTTCATTAGCCACAAGCACAGCATTCATGATTTGTCTACCCTTAATGAATGCCTCGTTGTACATCAACCAGTTTTGAGATCATCCCTTTCAACTTTTCTGTGAGAACTTTAGAGAGAAATTTATGCACACTGCCAATTAAGCTAATGGCCCGAAGTCTCTAAGTTCTTTGGCTCCTTTCTTCTTGGGAATGAGAGCAATGAAAGTAGCATTCAAACTTTTTTCTAGGAAACTCTGCTCATGAAAATTGTGGAACGCCTCCATAATGTCATGTTTCACAACAACTGTTAAAGAAGCCCATTGTGTAACCATCTGGCCCAGGAGCCTTATCAGTAGCACATAGTTTCAGGCACCTAAGTACTTCCTCTGTATCAAACCTCCTTTCTAAGTTCTTATTCTCTTTGTTGCTCAAAACTGGACATTCAGGGCACACAATGGTAGGCCTCCATTGAGAGCTTTCAGTGTATAGATTCTGATAGTACTCAATGGTGGCTTCTCGTATTTTGACCGGATCTTCTGAGGCTTCCCCTTGTATCATCAATTGATCAATATTATGAATCTTATATGAACATTGGCAATTCTGTGGAAGAAGTTGGTATTTCTATCACCTTCTTTCAGCCACAGGGCTTTAGACTTCTGTCTCAATGATATTTCTTCCCTCTTTATCAGCTCCTCCAACTGTTAATTCAAAGCAGTCTTTTCCCCAGCTTCTGCTTTTGATAAAGTCTGTCTTCCAGATTGTCATCTAATCTTGCCATTTTCTCTAGTAAACTTTGCCTCTGCATTCCTAGATTTCCGTCAGCACTCCTTCAATTTACCTTTAAGAGCTTTCAGCTTGCAGGCAAGGATATAGTCTGGCTTCCCAGAGAAGGAGAAGGAACTCACCAGTCTTGGACTCTATTTTTGAAACCTGTGGTCCTCAACCACCAGTTTTCGAGTCTGAAATATCTCTTGTTCTTGGTCCAGCAACCCTCTTGTAGTGAAACAGGAACATGATCAGATGCCAATCTTTGTAGAGCAATTTGTTTTATGTTATTAAAGCCAGTATCCCACTCTTCTGAAATCATAATTTTATCAATTCTGGAGGCTGCATCTTGGGTATCCCCTTTGAACCAAGTGTAGCTTCCATCTTGTAACGGCAAATCAATCAACGTAAGTGGTGTTAAAATCTCCACAAACATCCCATGGACCTAGCACTGGATCTCTAACATCAGCCATTTCTTCCCACACCTTCTTTCAACATAACAATGAGGAGCATACACTCCAGTCAAGTGGCAGGCAAAAGATTGAAACAGACCTTGAATTTGCATGTTAAGATGTAGGATCCTATCTCTAGAATTTCCCACTTCCATACTCTACTATCCTGAAGCATTAGAATATCCCCTCGCGTATCACTAGCCTCTAATTGAGCAAATTTGATCCATCTACCAGCCATATTTGTTTTACAATATCAGAAATGTCCCCTTCCAATTTAGTTTCCTGTAGGAAAATGATATCAGCCTTCCAGTCCACCACCTTACTCTGTACAGTCCTCCTTTTATCTCTATTATTTAACCCCCTTGCATTCCGAGATACCAGATTGAACTACATAGTTCCAAGGCTAGCATCTTCCTCCCCTTATTTCCATTCCCACTACTTTTAAATTTAACATTAAAAGAAACTACGCTTTTGAGTTCCTGCATACCTTTGGACCTTCCTTTCTTACACACTATTTGTCTCCATCTTTCTTGCATGCTTGCTGCTTTCAATCTATAAGAGAAGCTCTAAAGCTTCTTCCTCATGACCTTGGAAGTCAACCCCCAATAGTTTGCTGAGTTTGACATACAACAAAAATCAAAAGAAAAGTAGACAAACAGTGTTATCAAGTATATCAACCATTAAAAATGTAAGTTAAAAGAACACTAAGACGTAGTAGCTTTTGCTATAAATAAATGAAGATCTATCACATAAAAAACTACCAAGTGTTGAGCCTCCAAATTGGTCATGATAACCAAAAGCAAACCCTTAATCAACCACGGAAAAGAGGAGGAAACGAGATTTGGACAAGAGCAATTGGGAAAGATGAAGACTCTCAAGAACCAAAATCCCATATCTATCTATCTATCTATCTCTCTCTATATATAAAGCATGAAGGCCCTTAGGAAACTGCCGTTTGTCTTTTTTACCCTTTCAAAATAGTGTTCACACTAGACAAAATAGTTGTTTAATTATTTTCTATATTTATGAATAGTCAAAGAAGCTATGTGTGGTCGCAGAGATGAGGATGTTGAGATGGATGTGTGGTCACACCAGGAGTGATAAGATTAGGAATGAGACCATTCAGGAGAAGCTAGAGGTGGCTCCTGTGGCTGATAAGACGAGGGAAGCGAGACCGTAATGGTTTGGACATGTGCAGAGATGGAGTACCGATGCTCCTGTTAGGAGGTGTGAGAGGTTGGATTTGGGAGTTACACGGAGGAGTAGGGGTAGACCGAAGAAGTATTGAGGGAGGTGAGACAAGATATAACGAAACTTGATCTCACTGAGGACATGACCTTAGATAGAAAGGAGTGAAGGTCGCGAATTAAAGTAGCAGGTTAATTGGTTGGTAGGGTTAGGTGGATGTCTGGCCTTTGGGTATAGTAGGGTAGTAGGTTAGTTGTGTTTTATACCATGTGTTGTCATTATCAGTCATATACATGTTGATGTTATCGTTATATCATATTGATTTGCACACTGTCATGTGCTTTGTGGTGTTAGTTATCCTTTTTGTTTCCTTCCCATTTTTTTCCATATCTAGTTTATTCTGCTTATGGGTTTTTGAGATGAGGGTTCCCAGGAAACAACCTCTCTACCTTGTGAGGTCTGCGTACATTCTACCCTCCCCAGACCCCCACTTGTGGGATTCCACTGGGTATGTTGTTGTTGTAGTATTTATGAATAGTCACCTAATAACTTCCCTACTATTTAGAAATAGTCATTTAATAAACTCAAATTAATCTCCAAATATAGAAAATAATTAAATAACTATTTTGTCTAGTGTGGACACTATTTTGAAAGGGTAAAAAAGACAACCGACATTTTTCTAAGGGCTTTCATGCTTTATTAATATATATGTGTGTGTGTTTGTGTGTGCATTCTTCTTTGCGCAGCCTAAGTGGGATTTTGCTTCTTGAGAGTCTTCATCTTTCCCGTTCTTGTTGAAATCTCGTTTACTCCTCTTTTTCGTGGTTAATTAAGAGTTTGCTTTTGGTAATCATGACTAGTTTGGAGGCTCAAAACTTGTAAGTTCTTTATGTGATAGATCTTCATTTATTTATAGCAAAAGCTACTACGCGACAGTGTTATTCTAACTTGCATTTTTAATGGTTGATATACTTGATAACTGTTTGTCTACTTTTCTTTTGATTTTTGTTGTATGTGTTTTTTTATGCTTTGTTTGGTTATTTTTAACCATGCTTCTCGATTTATTTGTTTGTGTTTATTTCAGACTTGACTGTGTAATTCTCGATTACATGTATTCGAGAGGTTTCCATCAGATCAGTGAGGCATTCGCCAATGCAATTCAGGCTACTCAAGATCATGTTGGTAAGTGACTCTTTTTAATGAAGTTCTCTTTTAATCAGATTCTAAACGCTGATCATTTTGTTAATTAACGGTCATTCAGTAAGATATATAAGAATAATGCTAAATAGAGTGTATTAGTAATGCTTGCATTAGTAATACTTGTATTAATTATGCATGTATTAATTACATAGAGATTATTTCTTATGCATTCTTTGGTTTGGTGTATTAAAAATTGAATGAATTGCAAATGTTTCTTAGAAGTAGTTACGTACAAAGATACCCTTTACAAATATGCTGTTAAAGATATAAAAAATGTTTTTGAGGGCCAATTGAATCTTTGATCATGCTAATGCATGCATTAAATCCCCTTTGTATTATTAATACTATAAATTTCCATGTATTAATTAGGGGTAGCAATTGGGCGGGTTGGGTCAAATTTGAACGGATTATAATGAGTCAAGACACCAAACGGGTCAAGACCCAAGACAACCCAAATTTGCTTGCTTCAAAATGGGTTGGGTCAAAACAGGTTGAGTGACGAGTTATAGAGCGGGTCAAGACCCAACCCAACCCAACCCAATTTTTACAAAGTTTTACTTATTTTATTGGTTCTTTTTCAATATTTTAGTACTTAATTAAATTATATTTTCTTTATTATGTCTATATAAAACATATAAAATTGAAAAAAAGTGTTTTGAAGATATTTTAACAAGATCTCTCTTGAATTAATTCGGGTTGCATATCAACCCAATTTTAAATGCGTTGAAATGGGTTGGGTTGAGATGGGTTGAGCTAATAATTGGGGCCCAAACTTCAACGGGTTGGGTCTGGTTGGCCTTAATTTAGCCACCCCTAGTATTAATAATACACTCCGCAATACACAATAGAGTGTATAACTTGCATTAGTTGTACATAGCCAAAAAAAAAAATATGTTACTACTAATACACAAAGTTAATGCTTGCATTATTTTCTAATACACTCTACCCATCAACCCCTAAGAGGTGTTTTAGTAATGGCTGTTGTTTATCTTTGTCATAAATTCTTATGCTTAATTAATTTGATAATTCTACATATGACCATATAGTAGATTGTTGATCATGTTGAAATTTGGCTGATAAGTTGAGGTCATTCTCTTTGATGTGATACATCGTAGTTACCCACTGTTGGATCTTTTTTACTGTATTAACAGTCTCCTCTATTTCAGAGAGATATGTTTGATGAGTTGGAGTGATGTGATGATGTGATATTGAGCTTTGGAGTAATGGTTTTTGATTTTGTGGTCTGTTTCAGCCATTAGTTCTCCCCATGAAGCATTTCTGCAAGTTTGGTGGGGTAAATTTTTTGAAGCATACAAGTCTAGGTTCCCTGGTGATGCTTTGGTGAATGCGGACCTTAATAAGGTGTTAGCCACGGACCTTTTCTATGCCTTGTTCATGCTTAATTTATATGAAATATTGCTAACCAAATGCTTGATTTCTAAATTCTCAGGTCACACAGACTCTGAAAAACGTTGTGGCTAATAACAATTTGCATCAATCTTATGCCTCTGATCATATGGAAGCAAATGTCTCTAATGTGATGCCTGTGATGTCGTCACCTCATTTGATGACATCCTTGCCTGTGATGGAATCCACTGGTCCTGACCTTGTGGATGCTGAGATTTCAAATTTCTTCTCTTCTTATGATACCGATTATGCGTTACTAGTTTCGTCTTCTCAAAGAGGCATGACATCAGGCTTACAGTTTACTGAGATGGCTGAAATGGGTGGCATGCTTCCGTTGGCAAGCAATTCTGGGTAATAGTATGTTTTGTTTATTGTTAAACAAATCATTTTTGCCACATTTTAATACGATGTCTGCATAGTTACTTCAACAAGGATGCAGGTTGAGCGCTGTTCTTATTCTGTCGTGTGCTGCTCTTAATTATGATATGCTGATATATGAAATTTCAGCAGTTTCTTGCAAAACTTGGCCATTAAGCAATGCTCGTTAAGTCTAGTAACTAGAATCAACTGCTTGGCCTTTACTATGAGATAGATTTTTCACATTATTTAGATGGTCCAAACATGTTTTGTAGATGAAACCATTACTTTGTG
>JAPFFP010000089.1:4143306-4156768 GCA_026153255.1 Solanum medicagineum
GAGATCTTATATGCTAAATATGAGAAGTGTGAATTTTGGCTGAAAGAGTTTTTCTTTCTAGTTCATGTGGTATCGGGTGATGGTATTAAGTTTGACCCTAAAAGGACGGATGTGATCAGAAATTGGCCTAGACCATTGACCCCATCGGACATTAAAAGCTTCTTAGGCTTAGCGGGTTACTACATAAGGTTTGTGAATGAGTTATCTTGTATTGCTTCTCCCATGAGTAAGTTGACTCAAAAGAAGGCTAAGTTTGTGTGGATCGATGAGTGTGAAGGGAGTTTCCAAACCTTGAAGGATAAGATTGTCTCCGCTCCTATCTTGTTTCTACTAGAAGGCTTGGAAGGGTTTGTTGTGTATTGTGATGCCTCCCGGGTTGGTTTGGGTTGTGTTTTGATGCCAAATTGTAAGGTGATAGCCTATGCTTCTAGGCAACTCAAAGTGCATGAAAAGAATTGTCCTACTCATGATCTTGATTTGGCCGCCATGGTTTTTTCTTTGAAAGTTTGGCGTTATTATTTGTACAGGGTACATGTTAATGTGTTCACCGATCATAAGAGTCTCCAATATGTGTTCACTCAGAAAGATCTTAATTTGAGATAACGAAGGCGGTTAGCGCTTCTTAAGGATTATGGTATGAGTATGCATTATTATCCCGGTAAGGCTAATGCTATGGCAGATACTTAAAGTAGGGTGTCTATGGGTAGCCTAGATCATGTTGATGGTAGGGCCAAAGAGGTGGCTAGGGAGGTCTGTCGGATGGCTATATTGGGGATTAGGTTTGAAGAGGTTGATAATGGTGGCATTCTGGTTGTTGATGGTTCAAAATCTTCCTTTGTTGATGAGGTAAAAGCAAAGCAAGATCTTGATCCCTCCTTCTTAGAATTGAAGGACTAGGTTTTCTCCCAAGGGGGAGATGGTTCCTTTAGGTACCAAGGTAGGTTGTGTGTGCCTTGTGTTGGGGATTTGAGAAAGAAAATTCTTGATGAGGCTCATAATTCTTCCTATTCTATCCACCCCGGTTCTACAAAGATGTATAGGGATTTGAGGGATGTGTTTTGGTGGGGAGGTATGAAGAAAGACATTGCCCAATTTGTATCTGGTTGTCATAGTTGCCAACAAGTCAAAGACGAATTCCAATAGCTAGGTGGCCTAACCCAAGACATAGATATTCCTACATGGAAGTGGGAGGAAATCAATATGGATTTTGTGGTTGGGTTGCATAGTTTTGATTCTAGTTGGGTTATGGTTGATAAGATGACAAAGTTTGCTCATTTCATACCGGTTAAGACTACTTATGGGACCGAAAACTATGCTAAGTTGTTCATTCATGAGTTGGTGAGATTGCATGGGGTGCACTTGTCTATCATATCGGATTGTGATGCTCAATTCACTTCACACTTTTGGAGGTCTTTCCAAAGGGGTCTTGGGACCAAGGTAAAGCTTAGTATGGGATTTCACCCTCAAATGGATGGCCAAGCCTAAACAACTACTCAATTTCTTGAGGATATGCTTAGGGATTGTATTTTGGATTTTAAGGGTAGTTGGGATGATCATCTTACATTAATTGAATTTGCTTATAATAATAGCTATCATTCTAGCATTGGTATAGCTTCTTTTGAGGCCCTCTATTATAGATGGTGTAGATCACCGGTTGGGTGATTTAAAGTTGGAAAAATGGCTTTGTTTGGTCTAAATCTGGTTATGGAGGCTATGGAGAACGTAAGGTTGATTAGAGACAGGTTGAAAACAACCTAAAGTCGCCAAAAGTCCTATGTCGATATGAGGTGAAGGGAGCTTGAAATTAAAGTTGGTGATTGGGTCTATTTGAAGGTGTCACCTATGAAGGGAGTGTTTTGTATTGGTAAGTGTAAATTAAGTCCATGATTTGTGGGTCCTTATAGGGTGTTGAGGAGGATTGGTAAGGTGGCTATGAGATGGAGTTGCTAGTGAAATGGACTTGGTTCATCCGGTATTTCATGTATCCATATTGAGGAAATGTGTGTGTGATTCAAATGCTATTGTCCCATTGGATATTGTGGGTGTTATTGAAGATAATTTGACTTATGAAGAGGTTTTAGTAGAGATCTTGGATAGACAAGTGAAGAGGTTAAGGAACAAGGATGTGGCTTCTGTAAGGTCCTTTGGAGCTATCAAAAATTTGAAAGTGCTACATGGGAGGCCGAAGCAGATATCTAAAAGCAATATCCCTATCTCTTCCATTCTACTCAAGACTAAGGTACTAACTCTAAGTCCCCTATGTGATTTCAGGACCTATGTTTCAGCTCCTATGTCATTTGCATACATTCCTGTTTGTATTGACAAAGTTCATGAAGATGTTAGCACGTTGAGATTTTTGAAAATGATGTTTAAGTGTATTGTTACATTTTTGTTGGGGCTGATTTCTTCATGATTACTCTTCTTATGTACGTTTCTTTGACATTTGGGGGGGGCGGTGGGAGGAATGTTACCAAGGGGGGAGATATTGAAAGGACCCCAAAAAGTGACCGAAAATATGCCGAGGAAGTGCCCAGAATCGTAATTTTCATATATCTCAAAATCTGTGCATGATATCGAAAATCTAACTTCATATTATTGATCATGTGAAAATTTAGTGGGATATCTGTCTAACCCCAATTTTTAGAGCAATTGTATCCATAATTTTTCTTACCCAATGTTTGTCCACGATGGTACGCAACGCGCCTCCATCGCTGACCAGTGTTATTTTTGCACAATTTTCTTTTTCTGTCCAAGGCTTTTGGGTCTTGGGCCTAAGTCTTCCCATGAGTGAAAATACCTATACTTAGCTATATTTTACCTTCATATCATACAAGACATTCTTCAATACTCTCTAAAACACGTAACAAATATTTCACCCCAAATTCAAGTCCCAAAACTCATCTAGCTCTTAAGGTTTTCACTCAAGTTTCAAGTCTCTATTTTCAATCTTCATCAAGGATTCTCCAAAGTGATGGTATGTGGGTTTCAACCATTGGGGCCTTTCACTCATGGTGACCAAGCTTCTTTTTTACCTAAATTACATGTTTCTAAGTTGATTTTACTCATGGGTATTCTAATATGAATGTGACTATGAACTATGTTGGGGTTTTGTCAAAGTGTGACTAAGGGTTTGAATGCTATTGCTTCACGTCTTTGATGACTAATTTGTTACTGTTCTGAGGCTGGTTCATGTCTAGTTGTATGTGGAAATGTTGCTGGAATGATTAGTTTAAGGTTGGAACCGATTGGAAAGTGTTAAAGTCGAACAGTAGCGAAGGGAAGTAACGTTATGCTGCCCGTTTTTTAGGTTGGATGGAATTGTCATGTGTTGTTCTTTGTAGGTTGTTATAAGACTCGTATGACATCAAAATAGGTTATATAGGAAGTGTACATGCTAATGTATGCGAGAAAATATGATTAAGGAGTGGAAAGACCGAAGGAATACGCTAGGTTTTATAATTGTCGCTTACTGCCCGTGTGTTGTTTTGTTATGAATCTTATATCTATCTTGAGATTTGACGAATGGTTTTCATGTATCTTGCATGAGTGTATTACCAAGTGTTGGTGGCTTGGTTTTACATTGAATTTACTTGTATGATTTCACTCTTGAATTGCATGGTCTTACACTAGCATTTCACAACTATCAAGTGCTTGATAAAATGTCCAGTTAATGTATCTTGAGTTGTTGAAGGCCTAATGCTTGGCATATAAGTTAAGTGACTTTATGATGATGAAATGGTGATATGAATTTATTGATTTCATAAGATGTATCTATTGTGTTGTGAGTTGACCATAGCCAATTGATGGGTAATGCCTTCATGACCTTGGATAGGGGTGGCAAGCCATCAACCAATTGAGGGGTTGGTACCTCAATCTTCTCGGATGGGGGTGAAAAGCCATCAACCAATTGAGAGGTTGGTGCCTCAATCATCTCGGATGGACGTGGTAAGTCATCAACCCATTGACGGCTGGTACCTCAATCACCTCGAATGGGGGTGGTAAGCTATCAACAAATTAAGGGGTTGGAACCTCAATCACCTTGGATGGGGGTGGTAAGCCATCAACTAATTAAGGGTTTGGTACCTCAATCACTTCCAATAAAGGGTGGTCATGTCCATCAACCAATTGAGGGGTTGGTATCTCAATCACTTCAAGGGGTTGTCTACCTTAGGTTCCAAGTGCTAAGTTGCTTGGTCTATGATGATGGTCTATTCCTACACATGCAATAGTCAAAATGCATAACTAGGCAATAGATGAACTTATAACAATATTACATGCATGAATCATACTTGGAGTAAACATGCTTATATATATAAGCATGTTTACTCCAAGTATCATTCATGCATGTAATATTGTTATATGTTCATCTATTGCCTAGTTATGCATTTTGACTATGTTACCTATCTATTGTTGCATTGCATCCTACATACTCAGTACTTTCAAATGCACTAACGCATACTCTATGCCGACAAGATGTTACAGTGTAGGAACCAGAGCTCCACTTGATCATCCTCCTCCTTTACGTGGCTAGTGTGATATCTCTCAAAACAAGTTGGTGAATCCTCAACTTAGAGGACATTCTTCTCTTGATTTATGCTACATTTAGGTTCTCTTTTCTTTATTGTATTCTTTGACTATGAGGGTGAGCTTAGTTGCTTGTCTTGGCACTTGTTTATTCTATGTTTTGAGGTATTGTTGGACAAGTTAAGCAATGATGCTATGATCCTTGACTCTCTTTGACTCTACGATGTTTTATGATATGATAGATGTCCCTGAGCCCCAAATCCCCCTCTTTACTATCTCTTGTTATTGTTTTATTGCTTCCACGACCAAGGATGAATAATAATATGTTAAGAGGCTTGATTGGGGTCCCTTTAGGTTTCCCATTCGCCATGCCACGTCTAGGCCCTAGGCTTGGTTCTGACAATTATAGATCATACTCGTATGATAAAGCACATCAGGCACTATAGACAGAATGGCAGGAAGAGATTCCATCAGCACGGTTAGTTTAGTGCACTCCCACCCCATGATAGAGGGTTTCAAAGGATGGGCCAAAAGGGCCAGGTAGTTCAGGTAGCTCTTCCAGTATCTAAAAGTGTTGATCTAGGCCTTCACTGATGCGCCCTGATAGCTCCCTTGGTTTGGCTATACGGGGTTGTTCCTGGGGACAGTCATCTCAAAGGCAAGACCTCTAGGCTTGTTATGTTTGTGATAAGGCTTGGCACTTCGTGAACCATTGTCCATATAGGGTGTTTCCTTCTAAGGCTTTTTGGACATTAGGCAATAACCAAAGACACCTCTCAGGGCATGAGGGGTGGTGCCAGAGAAGGGTGTGGTGCAAAGAGAGCTGGAGCCCGTGAAGGCCCAAGGGCTGGTAGTAGTCATAGAGTTTATTATGTTGTTCCAGATAGAACCGAGTAGACGCCTCTGATGCAATCATCACAGATATAGGTTCTAGTGTGCCATCGTTCAGCTTTAGTTTTATTTAATCCAGGCACTACTTGTTCATATCTATTGAACTATTTTGCTTCTGATATTGATATTATGTGTGAGCCACTTGCTGAGCCTATATGCGTATCCACGCCAGTAGGTTAATCTTTAGTTGTGAATCAAGTTATCAAAGTTGTGTTGTGACATTTATGAGGAAAGATATTGTTGCTAATCTGATATTGTTGGATATGGTAGATTTTGATGTGATATTGGGTATGTACTAGTTGTTACCTTATCATGCTATTCTTGACTATCATGCCAAGATCGCAACCTTATCTTGCCACGACTGGCCTCAGTTGATATGTATTGGAGCACCCAGTTCCTATCCTAAGTGTTTTATTTCTCAAATGCGTGCATGTTGATTGATGGGGAAGGGCTGTTTGGCATAGTAGTTAATGCTCAGGTTATCTCTTAGGAGTCCCTATCATTGGAGATCACAAAGGTTTCTAGGGAGTTTATGGATGTATTTTTGACTAATTTGACTAGTGCTCCATGAGATTATGATATTGACTTTGCTATTGATGTGGAGCCAGGCACTAAGCCCATATCTATTGCTCCTTATTGGATGGCCTCGACTGAATTGAAGGAGTTGGAAAGAGTAATTGGAAGGTTTGTTTGAAGAAAGACTTTATTCGTTTGAGTGCATCTCCTTAGGGTGCTCCTGTATTATTCGTGAAGAATAAAGATGGCACTATGCATATGTATATTGACTATCGTCAGCTTAATAAAGTGACCATCAAGAAAAAATATTTGTTGCCCTACATGGATGATCCTTTTGTCCAGTTGTAGGCTTCCTTAGTATTTTTTAAGATTCACCTGAGGTTCGGTTATCATCAGTTGAGGGTTAGGGAGCCAGATATCCCAACCACAACCTTCAAGACCCATTGTAGATATATGAGTTCGTGGTTATGTCATTCAGGTTGACTAATGCCCCAGCTGTTTTTATGGCATTGATGAACCAATTGCTCAAGCCCTAATTAGACATCATTTTTACTGTGTTTATAGATGATATCTTGATTTATTCCAAGAGTGAGGCAAATCATGTTCAACGCTTGAGGACTATACTCCAGAAATTGAGGGGAGAGAAGTTGTATGTTAAGTTCTTAAAGTCCAAGTCTTGGTTTTGACTCTATTGCATTTCTTGGCTATGTAGTGTCATAATGGGGTATTATGGTCAATCCTGCAAAGGTAGCAGCTGTTCTTAAATGCGCTTGGCCTACATCTGCGATTGAGATTCAGAGTTTCTCTAGTTTAGAGGGGTATTATCAGTGTTTTATTTAGGGTTTTCCATCTATAGAGCCCTATTAACTAGATTGACTCTGAATGTTATGGCATTTCAGTAGTCAGATGGTTGGGTGGTATATTATGATACTTCAAGCATCGATTCGGGTGGTGTATTGTTGTGGAGAGGAAATGTGATACCCTATGCTTCTAGATAGCTGAAAGTGCATGAAAGGAACTACCCTACCCATGACTTGGAGTTCGTTATGTTCATGATGGTTATGGCAACGTTATATTTTTATGGTGCATTGTGATATTTTACAAATCACCGGTGTCTCGAATGCATCTTTTCTCAGCCTAATCTGAACATGAGACATCATTGGTGGTTGTAGTTGCCTAAGTACTATGATATCTCTATTCTATATCAAACTGGAAAGGCCAATGTGGATGAAGATGCTTCGAGCCTGAAGGCTACTAGAATGGGGAGGTTGGCATTCTTGAGTGCTGATGAGAGACCTTTAGCAATACAGCTTCAGGCGCTTGCTCGGAAGATGGTCCATTTGGACTTTCCCCCTTCTTAGAGTATTTTGGCCTTTGTTGAGGCTAGATCTTCTTTGTTTGATCAGATATGTACTCATCAGTTTGAGGACCCCAAATCATGCATGATTCATGACAAATTGTTGAGAGGTAAAGCCAAGGTGGCTATTATTTTCTGACGGTGTTTTGAAGGTTAATGTAAGAGTTTGTTTTCCTAAGGTGGGAAACATGATGAGACTGATATTAGAAAAGGGCATGGTGATAGATATTCCATTCATCCAGGTGTGGCTAAGATGTATCATGATTTTAAATAGCGTTATTAGTGGTTTGGTGTGAGGTGAGACATAGCTGAGTTCGTTGCCAACTGTTTGAAATCTTAATAGGTGAGGTATAAGCATTAAAAGTCGGGTGGAACGATGCAAAAGATGCCCATTCCTGAGTGGAAGTGGGAGAGAGTGATTATGGATTTTGTTACTAGTTTTCCCATGGCCTTGGGCAAGTTTGATTCAGTTTGGATGGTCGTTGATCAATTGACCAAGTTGGCACACTTCCTGCCGGTGAGGACTAGCTATAATGTGGAGCAGCTGGGTAGGTTATCAATACAAACATTGTCAGATTTCATTGTGTGCCAGTGTCTATAGTATCAAACATTGGGTTTATGTAACGTGGGCTCAGTTTTCCTTTCTTACCAAATCTCATAACCCTTTTCATTGGAGACACCTTTAAAAATACCCAATCCCCTACTGAGAATTCCAGTCCTCTCCTTCTAGCATACGCATATGATTTGTGATGACTTTGGGCTGTTTCTAGCCGTTTCTGTATTACCTTAACTTTTTCCAGGGCTTGTTGTACTAGATCTGGCCCAAGAAAGGTGGTTTCACCCACTTCAAACCATCCAATTGGCGACCTACATTACCTCCCATACAAAGCAAGGTGCCATCTTGATACTCACGCGGTAGCTATTATTATAGGCAAATCCAATAAGTATCAAATGGTCCACTCAACTACCTTTAAAGTCCAATGCACAACCTCACAACATATCTTCAAGTGTCTGAATGGTGCATTTTTCTTGACCGTCTGTTTGAGGGTGGAAAGTTGTACTCAAATTCACTTGTGTCCCTAAAGCTCCTTTGGAAGGACTTCCAACACTTTGCAGTGAATTGAGCTCCTCGGTCATATATAATGGAGATTGGCACTCCATATAGCCTGACTATCTCTTTGAGGTATAGCTTGGCATACTCTTTAGCTGTATAATCACTCCTGACAGGCAAGAAGTGTGTTGACTTTGTGAGTTTTTCAATTATTACCCATATGGAGTCAAACTTCTAAAATGAGCGAGGCAACCCGGTAACATAATCCATATTGATCTTATCCCACTTCCATGTTGGAAGTTCTATACACTACATATAACCTTCTGGCTTTTGGTGTTCTACTTTCACTTGTTGGCAATTTGGACATTGAGCCACAAATTCTGCAAGGTCCCTTTTCATGCCTCCCCACCAAAACATTTCCTTCAGGTGATGATACATCTTAGTTGATCCTAGATGGATGGAATATTGAGAATGATGGGCTTCTTCCATTATCCTTTTCCATAGTCCATTAACATCAGGCACACATAATCTATTTTGGCAATAATGTACTCCATTTTGTGTAAGGTCAAAGCCCTTTATCGTACCCTGGCTCACCTTTTCCTTAAGCTGTTGTAGAACTAGATCCTCGAACTATTTTTCTTTCAACTCCATTACTAATGAAGACGCTACTGGATTATGTACAATAACCCCTTCCTTTGGAGTTTCAAGAAGGCGAACTCCCAGATTGGCTTGTTGACATAGATTCTTAGCCACTCCTTGGCTTACCACATCTTGATCACTAGTATTCATGACTGCCTTATGGCTCAGAGCATCGGCTACAGCATTTGCCTTCCCCGGGTGGTAAACTATATCAATGTCATAATCCTTCATTAGCTCTAGCCACCTCCGCTATCTTTAGTTTAGGTCTTTCTGCTTTAAGATGTATTGCAGGCTCTTATGATCAGTATATATGTCAACGTGAAGCCTATACTAAAAGTGGCACCATATTTTCAGAGCAAACACAACTGCTGCTAGCTCAAGATCATGTGTTGGATAGTTTTTCTCATGTGGTCGTACCTGTCTAGATGCATAAGCAATTACTCTACCATTCAGTGTCAGTACATACCCTAAGCCAACTCCTGAAGCATCACAATACAATGTATCGGTGCCTTCTGGGAGTACTAGCATAGGTGCAGAAGTTAGCTTATTTTTTAGCTCCTGGAAGCTCCTTTCACATGTATCATTCCATTGGAACTTGGTTGCTTTATGTGTCAACTTTGTTAGAGGCGCAGAAATAGAAGAAAAACTTTCAACAAACCTTTTGTAATAACCTGCCAACACTAGAAAGCTCCGAACTTCTGTGGGTGTCGTAGGCCTTGGCCAATCTTTCACATCCTCTATCTTTTGTGAATCAACACTTATTCCCTCATCAGACACAATATGACCCAAGAATGCCACTGATTTTTGCCAAAATTCACATTTAGAAAATTTGGCATACAACTGTCGATCACGAAGAACCTATAACACTTATCATAAGTGATTTGCGTGGTCCTCTTCTGATCTTGAATATACCAAAATGTCATCTATAAATACTATCGCGAACACATCCAAGAATGGCTTAAATACCCTATTCATCGGATCCATAAAAAATGCTGGTGCATTCATTAGCCCAAATGACATAACAAGAAATTCAAAGTGACCATAGCGTGTTCTAAAAATAGTCTTAGGTATATCTTTCTCCTTCACCCTCACTTGGTGATAACCTGATCTCAAATCAATTTTTGAAAAGCATTTGGCACCTTGTAACTGTTCAAATAAATCATCAATCCTAGGGAAGGGGTATTTATTCTTTATTGTATCCCGATTCAATTGTCAATAGTCGATACACATTCTAAAGGTGCCATCCTTTTTGCATACAAATAACACTGGTGCATCCCAAAGGGACATACTAGATCTTATAAAACCCTTCTACAATAAGTCTTTTAACTACTCTTTTAATTCACACAACTCTGTCGAGGCCATTCTATATGGAAGGATGGAAATAGGTTGAGTGCCTGGAAGTAAGTCAATACCAAAATCTATTTCTCGTTCTAGAGGTAAGCCTAAAAGTTCTTCAGGGAACACATCAACGAATTCATTCACTACTGGAACTGATTGAAGGGTAGGTGATGCTGCCTCCATATCCCTCACCCTAACTAAATGACATATATACCCCTTAGATATCATCTTTCTGGCCATAAAATAAGAGATAAACTTACTTTTTTGTGCCCTAATATTGCCTTTCCATTCAAGAACTGCCTTACTTGGAAAGTCGAAGTACACTTTCTTGGTTCGGCAATCCACAGTGGCATAACAAGAAGCTAACTAATCCATGCCAATTATAACATCGAATTCCACCATTTCTATCTTATTAAGGTCAGCCAATGTGTCACCGTCACAAATAGTTACTACACAGTCATAATAAACCCTTCAAGCCATAATAGATTCACCGGTTGGTGTAGACACTTCAAATGGTCAATAATTTGGGTGTTCTCTTAAGCTTCCTAGCAACTAGTGGGTAATGTATCATAGTGTAGAACCAGGGTCAATTAATTCATATACATTATGTAAAAAGGTGGACAATATACCTGTCACCACATCAGGTAAAGCTTCCAAATTCTCCAGAGCATAGGTGCGATTCTGGACTCCGCTAGAGCTAGTTGCCCCTCTAACACCTCTACCATGACCCATAGGTGCTTGTTTACCCCTACTTAATGGAGGAACTGATGATGATGATGCAACAGCTGACCCAGCAGATTGTGCTATATCACCCAAATGCCTCCTCGAGCAATCATTTATCATATGCCTTGGCGCACCACACCAATAATAAGAGTCTCATGACATATACATAAATGACTTCTTCCACACAGGTGACAAGGTTGCCAAGGAGTCATTTGCTAGCCTGCCAAATATCCTATTGTCCGCACACCTTGTCACTCACCTCTTTGACCAAACTGATTGCTTCTAGACCCTTGAAGTTGTTAGGAAGATGATGGCCTAGGCAGTCTATTAGAAAACCAAGGACTAAACTCACCTTGGGGTGGTGTAAGCTGCCCTGTCAACCTGGCCCTCTTTGACTGCGCCCTTTCTAACTCTTGTGTCCTTCTCTTTTGCCTCTGATCCTCCAATTTCTGTGCAAAAGCTTGCATTCTTGCTATGTCCATGTCTTAATTCAAGGAAGCAATGGTACTATCTGTGACCAGATACGTATCCAATCTATCTACATATCGTTGAACTCTATCTGCCATAATAGCAACTACATTAGGAGCATACCTGGCTAGGGAATTAAATTGAAGGCTATACTCCCTCACACTCATATTCCCTTGGTGGAGATTCAAGAACTGATCTGCATGGGCCTCTTGGATCTTTAATGGCAAGTAATGGTCAAGAAATGCCTCTTTGAACTCCTTCCATGTAGTTGGGGTGCATCTATACCCTTCGATTGCTTCCAAGCTTCATACCACAATATAGCCACACCCTTCAAACTTTATGTCGCTAACTTGACAACTTTTGTACCACTCACATGCATAACATCTAAAGTGTGCTGAATCTAATCAATAAAGTCTTGGGGATCTTCATTAGGATCTGACCCAGTGAAGGATAGAGGGTCCAAATTAAGGAAATCACATATCCTCGTGCCAGCTGGCCTATTCGCACCACCTGTACCTATAACTGGACCTTCCTGCCTTTGACCTTGGCCAGCAACTATTTGAGTCAATAGTTGGACTACATTTCTCAAATCCTGCACGGTAGCATCAATAGGTGGTTCTGGGGGAATTTCACTACTTCTGGGTTCATCAGGAGCTGGAGAAGTTGGAGATGTCTGTGACAGAGACTCCTCTTGAACCTCATTTCGTTATTTAACCTGACTGGGTATACCAACCACCACTTCTACTCCCTTTCCTTTACCTTTGTTTTCCCCGGCTTCTGGCATACTTGTTGTCAAAACAATTTAGGAGTTAGACTTAATGCACCTATTACACTTCGCTCTATGGCACACTCTAAAGAATGAAAAGAAAGTAACAACTCCTAAATGCCACGTAACCTCCTGCTTATAAATGTGGTGCACAACACATCGATAAATAAGATTCTACATAGACACAACTTTGTAGTCTCCCTAGGACGACCCACTATGATACCACTTCTGTCACGCCTAAAGTCCCGTTAGGGCAGACTAGCACTCGTTGCCGATAAGGCTCAGGAGAACCAACCTGTATCCATGTGCTTTCTATACATATTATAAGGGATTTCTATATTTGACATGTCTTTAAGAAAATAAACTGTGACAACAAACTAAAAGGAAATGCATATGGCTAGGTCGTTAGGGCCACGTTGTCTAAAGTACGAGACATGATCACACTTTAATTTACATAGCCTACAAAGCCTCTAGGTAAGGAAAAGAATCTGATAAGGGTAGGGATATGACCCACCTCGGCTAACTGTACAACACAAAAATATAAGCTCTAGACACACAAAACTCCAAAGAAACCTGGAGCTTGGTAACAGCAGCTGCATATCTTGTTCTCCTACTGGGGAGATCTACTGACAATTGTACCTGCAGCATGAAATGTAGGTCCCCCATAAGTGACGTAAGTACGAGATAATGTACTGAATATGTAAGGCAGGAAACACTATATATAAAGTAACAACTCAAATGAAACTATGCACTGGTGTAGGATAACAGACCACAATTAGTTATACTGTGGGTTCTTGTACTTTATGTTCTTTTTATTAATTTACCTTTACTGTATGATCTGTGCACAACAAGTAATACAAATGACTAGCTGATCACTGGTAAATATATATCGGGATTGGCCCTGGCTAGACTTTTCCTTTAACCCCTTGTGCTACCCCCCGTGATAGGATCGACCCTGGCTAGGTGATTCTTCCACCTCTCGGGTTACCATCCATCAATAAGCAATATACTTCATCTCTCAATTACTTTTGAGATGATTCTTTTGGTGGTCATAATATTTGAGCTGTAGGACTGTAGATAAAACATATGACATGTAAATAATCAGAAAAGACAACACCATAATGAAAGGAGTAGGTTACACAAATAATGAAATGCATAGGAGGTAGAACAACACATGAATTTTATTTAG
>JAPFFP010000089.1:4156868-4167188 GCA_026153255.1 Solanum medicagineum
ATCTAGCTAAACCATCAGGAACTAGGACAACAAAGTGTATAGACCTACCACAGTCGAGCTAGCAAGGTAGGACCCATGTAGTAACCTTATGTGGCACAATGATACTCAGGCAAAGGGATATATGAAGGATGTGGGAAGTCTCTATACACTTCCTAGGCCCAAATCAAGTCTTACAACAAGTCATCTCCATCGTGGTACTAGAGGAATGGGTAGCCAAACTAATGTAGGAAAGGATGATGATGTGCCAACTAGTCAAGTAAAAGTTTAGAAAATCTAAGATGTCCCTACAATTACAAGTGAACAAGAGTACGTCCTTGATGCATCATGAATCTCGGAACCTATTTTGGCAGGTGATCCAGGTGGTACTATTCCTGTTAAAACCAGTTATAAACTAATAGTATGAAAATAATCCTTTCCATGAATGATAATTATAAACCAATGCATGAACTGGGACCATATCATAAAACACGTAAGAATGAACAATCATTATAATGCAACCCATCACTAATATCCAAACAAGACACATAAGGTCAGAATGTAAAACTAACACTACCATGCTATTAAGGTAAAGAGAACTAACCTAGAGTCTAAATGCCCCTCGAGCATAGCTTCAAGCCCAACAATATTATAATAGCTTAATAAAGCATCACAAGCCTACCACTAAACATAAAGTGAAAAAATCAAGAAATGGCTCACAATCAATAGGGGGAGAATTACACGAGGAATGATGCCTCACCCTGAACATGTCACTCCATCTTGCAGTCGAGTACAACTAAACCAAACCTATGACTACGATGAGCCACTAAGGTCTCAAGCACTATCGCAAGATACGCCATCTAAAACGAGTCCTACTAGAAGCCAGTACAACTACAGGGTAATAAAGCACATACTAAGGTATCTAAGGCTAAATCCTAACCTAAGGCTAAAAGTAGCTGTCCTAACAATGATATTCATGCTATGATAACTCATAAGCAAGGATGCTACCCTAAACTAAGAATCTCACGAGACTAAACTAGTCTAAGGCTCCTCGTAGAACCAAAAGAATAGAATAGAATGAAAAATTGGGTAAATACAATCCTAAATCGCATGCAATTCATACTACACATTATCTAATAAAGCTCAATCAAGAATGGGGGTCATAGCCTACCTCAAAGTCGATCACGTATGCTCTGAATCCACCACACAAGAGCTATCTACTTTCGAAATACCTCCAAATTCTACCATACTAAGAAAATATTGATCACCACATCAATATGAATATTTTGACACCAAAATTACAATAACCGAAGCAGGACCAAAAATTGAGTCTAAATTAGATTGTGGGGTGCACATTGGGAATCCTAAAATTAACTCCATAAAATGCTCCTAAATAGTTCACAGAATTTTTTTCCTCAAATAGACACAATTCGAGATAAATCAAAAGGGACTAAAATAGCCCATGCAACAAAAATCACCATTAAAGCTCCAAAATCAAGCTTAAGAATCCCCTTTGGGGTGTAAATTACCTCAATCTAACATCCCCATACCTCTTCAATCACTCTAAAATATAGCCACAATCAAAATAAATGCATTGAACTTTGACTGACCTAATATAGGTCTTCCTAGCTCAAGATATCACAATTTGCAAATGAAAAACTTTGAGATTTATTACCCAACAACCTCATTGCTAAAAATCATTTTCCAACGCTAAAAGCTTATTTTGTGTTGGTAAAGGTATGCACTAACAACATTCGATTTTGATATTCTTTAAAGTCTGTGAAAAGAGCCTCGAGATTCGTTTATGACCTGATAAATATAAATCAGATATGTCACTCCACTAAATTTGACATTCTAGACTCAACAATGATGTCAAAATTTACAATGTAGATTGTCCTAATAAAAAAGGGTCCCTCATTCAACTGCCATTTTAAGCCAAATTCTATACAGAGGCTTGAAATGAGATTCAAAGCCTCAAAGTCGTACAAAAGGTTGTTCTAGACCAAATATGATATTCTAAAACTAATTAACTTAGCAAAATTTTCATCCAAGCATGTTCACTAAAAATATTTACCAAGGTCAATCTAAGGAGAAAGCTTAAAAGTTAAAATGTCTAATGGCACAAACTCGCAGCAAAAGCCTATGTATTCTAGCCGATCATGCCACTTGTCTAAAATGACCCTTCTAAAACTGATGGAACTGTCAAAATTATATTTTGAGACAATCTTCCCGGACTTTTGACCAAAGTCAACTTTTCAAACTCTAAGAGCTCCAAAATACAAAAAACATGTATAAAATCCAAAAGAATGGTCAGGCAAACGAACTATCAGTCCTACAAGTCATAAATGACTTGGTATTGCTACAGAATGTCTTTAAATACTAGAAAGATCAGGAACAAAAATAACATGAAGGGTCATTACAAGATCCACTACTAAAAAGGACTTTCGTCCATGAATATAGAAGTAAAGTTATAGATTGAAAGAATGAAAGACGAGGATATTGGAACTGCATGATCTGCCAGACTCTCGACACCCTTACAGATCGAACAAAGCCATATAACACTGAAGCTTAAAGGAAAATTCTCAAGTTCATTTCAAATCTCCTAAACTCCTCCAATTCCTTTCTTTGTCTCCAACTCCTAAAAACCTGTATTGAATATAATCAGAAGTACCAGAATCATTAGAGAAAACTAATACCACACTGAAACCACCAAATTGAGCAAACATAGAAACTTGGTAGATATAACTTAACTTACAAATAGAAATACCTACCTTTTGTTCCAAATTCTACATGTTCTAACCATCAGGAGCATCCCACCGGAACTAAAAATCAAGAGAACCAAGAACCATATTAAGAGTGGGTTTCTAGTTCGTGCTTGAAATGGGCAGTTTCCATACTTAAGATGAACCAAAAGTCCAAAGTCAAAATGGAAATTGACCCAAATAAGAGGCATGTGAATATTAACAAATTCACAACCACAAGAAGGACTATGTCCACAAGAATGTCAAGGGATCGAGCAATCCATACAAACTGACGAATTAAGCAAATGTCTTACAAGTCTCAACAGATATCGACACAACAATGTAAAATTACAGGAACGTAGCCAAGATACCAACATAAGTTTCAAATGTGCCAGCAGTTAACAAGAGCACGAGGATAAGTTTTTACACAAACTTTAACTTTTTAGCACATAACCGATCCTACCGAGTTCAAGTAATGGATCAACATGGTATCACTTTCTTCAAACAATTTCCTTAAGATTGTACAAGCGTGTAAGCACTTTATTTATTCAATTCAAATACTCATTTAATATTCAACAGTTTCAATAGGTAAAACTAACAAAATATATACCAAAAGTGAGCCTTATTTGTGAAAATCACACCCATCTGAGCAGTATGACTGTCTTGCATTGTAACTAATTTTGAATTGGTAAATAAAAACATTAAGCTTTTTAGTCTACATGAAAGTTGTAGATATATGAATTTAGGTTGCAAACAAGCAAGAACCACAGCAAAATACCTTTTATACAAGAATTTATAATCAAAACACTAATAGGTACACACAAGAAATTTCTAAGTCATGAATCTGGACAGAATGTGTACCAAATTGCGTCAACTGTTTCAAATCCCTAACCACAAAATTAGGTTCCAACATAATCAAAAAAGCTATAGATAAATCCCTTGGGGTTGAAAACAAGTAAGAATCATCACCAAGTATATTTCGTACAACAAGATATGCTTAAAATACTAATAACTATACATAAGAGATTTCAATGTTAGAAAAGTTGGCCAAAACCTCCCATGTATTGTAACCCCTTTTTCTATCCCATAAAAGCAAATTAAAATATTTGCATGAACATAGGAGTTGTAGGTATGTGTTTTATCTTTTCAAAACATATTCAATCTCCACAAACAAAGCTCTACACAAGGAGATATTTGAAAATTACGTACAGTTACATAGTGTCAAAGAAGGTTTGATTACTTACCAAGTGTATGGTGAGTTTTCGTTTCTTTGCTCTAAGGAACTGGTTTTTCTAGTTATTTCTGTGAAGTATAGAGTTATAGGGGAGTCTATAAAGTCTTTTTAACTTAAGTTACCGACTTCTTTTCTTCCTCTTCAAAAAAGGGCGTATTATGTTAAAAGACCAAAATACCCAAGGTGGCTACCCAAACTTCTCTATTTTTTTTAGAGAAAAACTAAAAACACCCTCAAACTTGGCACAAATTATTAGTTTCATCCCTAAATTATTGATAGGATTAAAAACACCCCTCAACTTGGTGAATTAAGCTTAAATATACCGTCGAACTTAACACAAACTATTAATTTCGTCGCTAAACTATTGATAAGCTTAAAAACACTCCTCAACTTGGCGGACTAATCTTAAATACACCCTCGAACTTGACACGAATTATTAGTTTCGTCCCTAAACTATTGATAGGCTTAAAAACACCCTTCAACTTCATGTTTCTGTAACTTATCAAATTTTGATTTGAAATTTTGTAAATCTTCATTTGCTGCCATATTTTTACAATCCCAAAATCTTCTTACGAAATTTCCATTTGACCATGGAATTTTTAACGTAGTTGGAAGTCCACATTGACCAAAAATAATCATAAATGAAATAAGAAAAGAGAGACAATCAAGTATTAAAAATGAGAATGAAAAAAACAATAAATCTTTCTTTGAGATCACCATTAATGGAGGAAAGGTTAAATGGGAAGAAGAAGGATATTCTAGTAGTTGGTAATTAAAAATTGAAGGAAACGTTTCTTCATTTTTTTCTTTAAAAAGAGAAAGTTAAGGCTGATGTGATCTATTTTTAACCTTTCACTCACTTTAAATAAATTGTACTCACTTGTTATGCCATGTGGTATGGGAGGGGTGTATCTAAACTTACGTTGCCAAGTTGAGGGGTGTTTTTAAACCCATCAATAGTTTAGAGATGAAACTAATAATTCGAGAGTGCATTTAAGCTTAATTCGCCAAGTTGAGGAGTACTTCTAAGCCTATTAATAGTTTAGGGATGAAACTAATAATTTGTGCTAAACGTGATGGTGTTTTTAGTAGTTCTCTCTCTTTTTTTTTAAGAGAACTTCACCCCTCTTAATATTATTAGAAGGACATGCATATTTATAGAAATGTCAGAGAAATTTTGCTAAACTACCCTAAGACCAACCTTTTATAATATCATTATCATTCGGGGGGAAATCGGGTTCTGTTACGTCACAATATTGAAGGTAAGAAATTGTGAAATAGTAGTCAATCCTATCTCAAGAAATAATATCTTAAGGTGTGAATATTTGATTACGTAATTGAGGGCGTGAAGTTGAATATAGGGACATGACTAGTCCAAACCCAAAAGAGGACATAGGCTTAGGCAGGCTACTCACAAAGCAATAGGAAATCATAAGGAATTCAGAAGAGAATGAATTACTAAACATAACATTGACCAGATCATCAAAGCGCGCCAACAGCTTGAGAAACGATGATAAAACTTAAAAGAAATAAAGGTAATGGTTTATTGGCACTTAAAGTCAGAACAAGGAGTAATAAGGCACAATTCACACCCAAAGTTGTTTTGAGAGATTGACATACCTTCATAGAAGACATCACTATTCATTTATAACTCTGATGGTGTCCGAGTTTTGGAGAATTTGAGGCTAGCTTTTGAAAGAAAAAAAAAATCTCTTTAGGGGGGCATGATGTATCTTTTGAATCAAGCTAGATAGAATTAGATTTGGGGTCAGTCATACTCACTTCCACCCTATCTTTTGTCATACTTGGTCAGAATTTGTTATCAGTAGCTAATCCATTAATAGAGGTGTAGGGTGTATCCACAGTTCAATTTGCTTAATGTAGTTCTAATTGTGTCAATGAATGCCACTTTTGGTAGCAAACTCATATGGAGAATCTAAATCAGTCTTAAAATCTAGAGTCCATTTCTCTATTGACCCTCAATTCTCTTAAATCAAACCTTTTAAAAATCTGAAATCAACAAAGACAATGCAAATCTTTATTTTAGCCTTAATATTTAGGGATATCTTTTTAGTAAATTTCGATCTAATTTTCTCAATTTGTGGGTGTGCTCGTTCTTTTGCATTTCCATATGAATCAATGGTTTTGAATATCATTGTTGAGACTCCATTTCACCTCTGAACTTGTAAATTATTAGGCTTGACCATAACAGCATAGTTAAGATTTGCTGAAATTGACTTTGTCGTTGCCTAGCTGTAGGATTTCTTATTTCCTCCGTACAAGAAATTTCCTTTTTTAAAAGCTTACATGGCGCTTCAAGCAACTAAAATTTTGTGTATCATGTATTAGGAGACTTCTTTTGTGTTATGGAGTTTTACAGGAAGCAGCTGACATTGGATTATTTGGTGGCGACATACAAAAAACCAATTGTAAGCTTTATTAGTATTATCCTGGATATTAAGTAATTATTAATCCATATATATTAAACATGATCGATGAAGGTCTTTCTTATTAATGGAGCTGTAATGGGAGGAGGAGCTGGTCTATCCATGAATGCAAAATTCCGAATTGTCACTGAAAATACGGTGTGCTTCAATTATATTAATTTCACAATTATTGTGGTCCGCATGTAATATGATTTGTTTGTTTGTAACTAGGTGTTTGCCATGCCAGAAGCATCATTTGGACATTATCCAGATGTTGGGGCATCTTATTTTCTTTCAAGATTATCCGGTCATTTTGGTAAACAACATTTCTTCTTTATGTTAACACTCTTCTGGAATGTATGACAACTAATATAATTACAATTGATCCAGCTAAAAATATAAGGTTGCTAATTAGAAACTCAAAGTATGTTTCCTAGATTGCGACAAACACACAAACCACTTCATAATACTTAACTAAATTCATACAATAAAAATTAGCGGAAACTTATAATTAAATATTCCAAATTCATAGACTCAATATATAATCTGAATCTGAGATTAGCTACAAATCTAAAAGTAGTATGGGGCATAAACAATATGTTGGATATTAAACTTGATTTGGTCCAAATTATTTGGGATTTAATTAACTAGCCTAAAATTTAATTAGTTAGCCCAAATATATTATTAGCCCAATTTCTAGAAGAAGTAAAAATATCTACTAGGTAGTATATTTCTCTAGAAATTGTTAGGTTGGAAGATTTTTGTGGAGTTTTCTAGAAAACCATTATTAACCATTAGATTAAATAAATCCTAGCCATTGAATATGTAGTGACACTACTATAAATAGGGGTGTCATTATCTCATTTTGTATCAAGCAAAAAAACAAGAAAACCCTTTGAGTAATAAAATTCTCTTCTCATCCAAAATCTCTTTAGTTTTCTCCTCCTCTCAAATATTCTCCTCCCAACAAAGTGGTATCAGAGCCAAGAGATCCTTTCGGAGAAATGGTGAGCAGCAGCATGGTTCCTTTCCAAGTTCCAATGCTCAACAAGAGCAACTATGATAATTGGAGCATCAAGATGAAGGCCCTCCTCGGAGCGCAAGATGCATGGGAGGTAGTAGAGAAAGGCGTAGAGGAGCCACAAGAAGGGGCTACTCTATCACAAGCTCAAAAGGATAGCTTGAAGGATTTAAGGAAGAAAGACAAGAAGGCTTTGTATCTAATCTACCAAGGATTAGATGATGATGGTTTTGAGAAGGTTTCGGAGGCCAACACCACCAAAGAAGCATGGGAAAAGCTAAGGACCTCTTATAAGGGTGCCGAGCCAGTCAAGAAAGTACGTCTCCAAACTTTAAGAGGTGAGTTCGAATTTCTCCATATGAAAGATGCCGAAAGTATCTCCGATTACTTTTCTAGAGTCCTAGCGGTAACAAATCAATTAAAAAGAAATGGAGAGAAAATAGATGATGTAAAAACTATGGAGAAAATTCTTCGAACTCTAGATCCAAAGGTCGATCATATTTTAACAATTATAGAAGAGACAAAAGATTTGGAATTCATGACTATAGAACAACTCATGGGTTCTCTACAAGCATATGAGGAGATAAATAAGAAGAAGCAAGGAGTTAGTGACTAACTACTCAAGATGCAGCTCAACTCCAAAGAAGATGAGAGAGAGTGCAACTATGGAAGAGGACCAACAGGATATCGTGGTCGAGGACAAGGTCATGGACGTGGCAGAGGAGGCTTAAGCAACACTTATAGGAATAAAGATAAAAGAGAAGGAACAATAAGAGGTCGTGGAAGAGGAAGCTTTCAGCCAAGACGTGATAAGTCTCAAGTCAAGTGCTACAACTGTCAGAAGTTTGGCCACTATGCTACAGAATGTCGAGCTCCTACAAGAAAGGTCGAGGAGAAGGCAAACTATGTAGAAGATAGAGCTCAAGAAGAAGGCACTCTGTTGATGGCGTGCAAAGGCAATAGTCAAGATCAAAAGAATACATGGTATCTTGACTCAGGGGCGAGCAACCATATGTGTGGAAAGAGAGACATGTTCGTGGAAATCAACGAATCAGTGATTGGAAATGTCTCATTTGGAGATGAATCAAAGATACCAGTGAAAGGCAAAGGTGAGATCCTTATCCGACTAAAGTATGGAAGCCATTAATTCATCTCTAATGTTTACTATGTCCCCAATATGAAGAATAACATTCTAAGTTTGGGACAACTATTAGAGAAAGGCTATGATATTCACTTGAAAAATAATAATCTCTCTTTGAGAGACAATCAAAACAAGTTGATTGCTAAAGTGTCGATGTCAAACAATAGAATGTTCTTGCTAAACCTCCAACATGACATCGCAAAGTGTCTCAAGGCGTGCTACAAAGATGAATCCTGGTTGTGGCATCTACGATTCTGACACCTCAACTTTGGTGGTCTTGAATTACTCTCCAAGAAGAAGATGGTAAGAGGTTTGCCTTCCATCAGTCAGCCAGATCAGCTGTGTGAAGGATGCCTACTTGGGAAGCAATGCCGGAAAAGCTTTCCTAAAGAATCTTTGACAAGAGCCAACAAGCCCCTCCAGCTCATACACACGGATGTTTGTGGACCATTGAGGCCAACCTCTCTAGGTAAGAGTAACTACTTCCTTCTCTTCATAGATGATTTCTCAAGGAAGACGTGGGTGTATTTCATAAAGCAAAAATCAGAGGTATTTGGAGTCTTCAAGAAATTCAAAGCCACGGTGGAGAAAGAATGCGGATGCAAGATCAAGGCCGTAAGATCTGATCGAGGAGGAGAGTTCACATCCAAGGAATTTCAAGAATTCTGTGATCTAAATGGAATTCGACGGTTCTTAACCGTACCCAGGAGCCCACAACAAAATGGAGTAGCTGAAAGGAAGAACAGAACCATTCTCAACATGGCAAGAAGCATGCTCAAGAGTAAGAAGATGCCAAAGGAGTTTTAGGCTAAAGTTGTAGCAACTGCTGTATATCTTTCAAACCGTTCACCAACAAGAAGCATGTGGGGCAAGACACCACAAGAGGTTTGGAGTGGAACAAAAGCCTAGTATCTCTCATCTCAGAGTGTTTGGATGTACAGCCTATGCACATATCCATGACAAGAAGCGATCCAAGCTTGACGATTAGAGTGAGAAGCTCATCTTCATCGAGTATGACTCTAACTCTAAAAGCTATAAACTTTATAATCCAAATAATGGAAAGACAATCATTAGTTGAGATGTAGAGTTCGACGAAGAAGAAGATGGAATTGGAGTCAACATGGTGAAGACTATAACTTCTTTCCATACCCTATGGAAGAAGAAGAAGAGATCAAGCAATCAAGGACTGATCAAGAAGGAGAGGAGACTACTACTCCGCCAACTTCACCAATTGCAGGTCCTCATCAAGAACCTTCATCATCTCTCAAGCTAGAAGGTTCCAAGATTAAGAAGTTTGGAGGAGATTTATGAGGTAACACAAAATCAAGATAATATCACTCTGTTTTGCCTCTTTGCTGGTTGTGAGCCGGTAAATTTTCAAGAAGCAGTTCAAAATAAAAACTGGAGATATGCCATGGATAAGGAAATCCATACAATCATCAAGAACAAAAAATGGGAGCTAGCTGAACTTCCAAAAGGACACAAGGCGATTGGTGTAAAGTGGGTCTACAAGGCTAAAAAGAGTGCCAAAGGAGAAGTTGAAAGATATAAAGCAAGATTGGTAGTCAAAGGATACAGTCAACGAGCTGGAATCGATTATGATGAGGTATTTTCTCCTATTGCTCGTTTAGAAACAATAAGACTAATTATTTCTTTAGCAGCCCAAAATAAGTGGACCATACACCAAATGGATGTAAAGTCGGCATTTCTGAATGGATTTCTTGAAGAAGAAGTATACATTGAGCAACCATTGGGCTATGAAGTCAAGGGACAAGAAGATA
>JAPFFP010000089.1:4172348-4193385 GCA_026153255.1 Solanum medicagineum
ATTGTTATGTTTGGATTAGTAAGTGTTAGGCTGACTCGCCTTGGTGGGTTAGGTGAGTGCCATCACGCCTGAATTTCAGGTCATGACAGTTTCGCATCTAGGTGATCTAAACTGTCACCGGAGGCAATTTTTTCTAATCTGAGTGACAATGCGCCAAGAACTTTATAATATGTTTGTGTAAGTTCTCACTTATGGGTGTGAAATACACCATATTCATGACTAAGAGGTTGTAAGCCCCTTTTTCATGCTCAATTTACTTGCCACTCCTCCCCAAACAAAGGTTATCTTAACATAAGAAGATTTTCTTTTCAACCGATTGAGTCAAACTACAGGTAGTCTAATTCTCATGTTAGGGATATGTAGGCGATCTCAGTATTAAAAACTCGATTGTACTCTAACCATCCCCCCATTCTATTCCTGAGCTTTTTGGTCTCTCCATAATTCAACTCTAAAATAGCTTTTGAATTCTTTCATAATAGTGCGTTAAATCAAGAATTTTGAAATACAAGTGACCTGAATTCTCGTGTACCCTAAGATATGTAGGAAACCTATCCAGGGCCCGGTCATAATTTCTCTAAGGTCATGCCAAATTCCTTTTAAAAGATGAAGATGTGGTCAGCAAAAATTGAATTTGTCAAATTCTTTGTCTTTGTCCAGATACAAAGAAAAGGACAGTTGTTGATATTTAATTTTTACCTTCCACAATATAAATTAACTATAGAGCTTCTTCAATCTTCAACAAATTGAAATAATTATTTTTCAAGAAAAAGATATATTTTAAAGTCACTTTAGAATCAATCTTTTGATTTTTTTTTTAAATTACATATTTATTCAAAAATCAATCATAAAAAGAGATTTTTTTTTTGGTTACTTACCTTAATTTAATTATGAATTATTTTAGAGTTAAATTAAGTATTCACTTTGTTATATTAAGAAGGTTTATAATTAATTAGTATTAAATTCGTCTTGTTGCCAAACTAGTTAATTGATTCAATTTGGTTATGTTTTAAATGGTCGTAATTATATTTACAATGGCCAAATTTTTAATTCAATCTCACCTTTCCTTTAAATCCTTGTTTCAAACTATTTGGGTCTGATTTTTATCCTCTTTTGGACCAAATTTTGGCCCAAATCACTGAACCGACTCATTCTCCCCTTAATTCTAATTCCAACCATAATACACATTATAACTTTAACCTCATACGCTTCTCTTTTTAATTTCTTTCACTCCACACTCCAAATCTTCTTCACGCGACCCTCTTCTTGTCTTCTTCCTCTTTGCACAGTAAAGCAACATTCAAAAAACACAAAATGACAACCCAACATTACAACTAGCGATAACAACCAAATGACCCTGACAATCCCAACGTTTCTCCAAGAGGAATTCAATTTTTGAATTCAAGCTCCCAATTTCGTCCAAGTCCCCCCCCCCAACCTTCCCTAATTTTCCTCTATAAAATTTCCATTGAGGGTGGCCTCACCCTCTGAGGGTAAGCAATCCGATTCTTCAAATACATATTCCAGATACCGTAAATATTTTGAACATCACTCAGAAATTTTTAGAAAAATCCAAAATTTTTTGGAGCTTTTGATAGTTAAAATCAGACTTAAGTCGTGATGGCATGGTGGAGGGTGCATTTGGGTCGGGCAGCATGTTTTGAGTCCCAGTTTGTTGTCCACAAAAAGGTAAATTGGTTTCTACTTTCTATTTTCGCTAAATGCATCTAATTCTTGCATGTTTTGTAAATACTTTTTATGTTTTGGTTGAAATTTCCTTAACCTCTACCCTTAGTGATTTGTTTAGAACAATCTACTACTCCATATTAGTCAAATGCAGGTATGAACGTGATTCTCATAAGGAGAAGTTAAGCATTCAAAGTCGTGTTTAAATTTCTACTCTCATGTATCATTGCTAGTTTAAGTACTTGTTTCATTTAGAATTTTGTGACTCTATTGTTGCTCAAATTTAGGTTCCAGATTATAAAAATAAATAACTTTTGGCAACTGAAATTTTGTATTCGTCCAAACCATGTCTTTTATTTCATTCATAGCTAAACATGAAATCTGAAAGCTATCAGTAGCTATGTTGGTTCTTCATTATTGTTTAATCTTATGTTCTATATGTTGGCATTTGTTTTCTTCTTGTTTTTTTTTTTAGTTTCATATGTTGGATTCAATAAAATACAAGAAATTTATCAATTTTGGATAATGTTTTATATTCTTGGAGTTTTCTTCAAATGCATATATTGGTACTACTCTGGAAATCCATTGTCTATTTCATTTATAAGCTATTGATCCATTTTTGTTCAAAAGTTCGTCATTTTGTGTTTTCACACATTATGTAAAAGATTTCAATAGGATTATTTTGATAACTGTTAGCATAATTATTGCATGTCATTTTGTTTATGCATTCTAGTCTCATAGTAGAATTATAGTAATATTGATTTGTTCCACTATACAATCTTCATTCACTTCATAAAGATTATGCCACTCTTGTCTCTTGCTTGATTTACCATTGTTATGTTTTGGCACTAATCATTTATTGTTTTCGTATGTCGGCATAGATTGAGTCTGATTGGGACTCCTCGTCTCTCCCTTGCATCCTCAAGATGGGCCACAACGGCCCCACTATTTAAGTTTTATCCAAATCAATCAGTTCCAGGCAAAGGAGAGTCAGTTCGTAGGCTGTTGCGTGTAAAGAAGCTGTTATACAAGTTTCGGAGCCAAAAAGTCATTGTATATACTGATATATTGTGTGCATTGTATCAATGTATACAATGCAGTGATACAGGGATAAAAGAGATAAAAAGCCCAAAAATTTGCAGCAGCCTAGATAAATGGGTCAAAGCCCAAACTCTTAACTCTATTTTCTCACTATGTATTATTGTCATATTTGTGTTTATTTGAATACTAGCCTTTATTTGCTTATTTAACTTAATTAAATCCTCAAAGAAGGTCCATTTATGTTAACTTGCCCCTTTTTAATTATTTTGCCTTAGTCATTCTAATAAATTATTGAAGATTTTCAAGGCATTAATTTTTTGAAAAGTATTTCATCACTTCAAGTTTCCTTTAAGTTGACTCGATAAAATTAAAGTTTAAAATTCCTAATTTTGAAAATCTCTTTACTAAGTCAATATTTTGATAAATTTTACTTTCTTTTAAACTAGTTTAGACGTCTTAGTTAGAATTTTTGGAGTTTAAATCTCTTTTTGTCAAATTTTGCTAAATTAGGTAATTTAAATTCCTAATTATTTAAATAGGTTTCTTACTTGAGTGATTTTTAAATTATATTTGTCTTTAAGTTATTTTCAAAAGTTAGTCAACTAATTTTCAAATTATTCGATATTCGCGTGTTGGTAGCTATTTTAAGTGTTAATACCTTCTTAAAATAATAATCAGAACCCTTGCCTATTTTCTCTGAAATTTTAGGACTTTTTCTGTTAGAGTCTTAAAATCATTTTAAGTTTTCTTAATTTGTTTAAATAATTAAGTGACGACTCTCCTATTTCTTGTTCTTCAAAAAATTGATTTTCTCTTTAATTAACTAAGTTTTAAACCGATCTTTTCTAAAAAACTATTTTTACGATTAACAATCTTAAGTACGGAAAGACATGTTTTATAACAATGATGCTGATATAATGATGATTATGATCTATGATAAAGAGGGTGATTAAGACCCTTATGCTTATGATAATGATCTTAAGGTGGGAATGTCTACCCACACTATATGAAAGGTTAAGTAGATGGACTATTCCTACAACATAAGATGTTTTCGTGAAAGAGTACGATGACTATTTTACAAGTTATGAGAGCATGATATTAATGAAGTATGAGTTATATTGAAACTATGTAAATGCATGATTTATGTATTTTGTGTGATATGACTTAGCACCAAGAGGGCTTTGGTAGATTTCATAGTCTCATAACTATGTGCCACCATAGGAATGATGTTCATATTTGTATGCCTTAGAAGTATGCTAATGGATCCATATAGCTTTAACGAACACTCACCGTGCTAGGATAAAGTCTAAAGGGTGGGGTCAAATAATGGGTTCTCATCATGCTAGGATAGAGCCTATAGGGTGAGGATAAAGTCTACCTTGGCAAAGCAGACTCCTCTTTTCTTGGTTTTGAGGAAACATCAAGATTCCATATAATAGTCCGCATGGTCTTATATATCGGTTATCGTCTTATTCCCACATATGTATGTTAAGATGATGAAAACCACATATGTGGGAATAAGACCATAACCGTCTATAAGACCATGTGGACTATTATATGGAATATTGATATTCCCTTTACACCAAGCAAAGAGGAGTCTAGTTTGCCAAGGTAAACTCTATCCTCACCCTATAGGCTCTATCCTAGCATGGTGAAAACCCATCATTTGAGCCCAACCTTAGGTTTTATCCTAGCAAGGTAAGTGTCCATTAAAAGGTATATGGATCCATTAGTATACTTTCAACGCATATAAACATGAACTTCATTCCAATGGTGGCACAGAGTTGTGGGTCTATGAAATCTACCAAAGCTTTCTCGGTGCTAAGTCATATCCCATGGAATACATAAATCATGCATATACAAGATCAATATACTTCATACTTCATTAAAATCATACTTTCATATTTTGTGAAATAGTCATCATAATCTTTCATAAAAACACCTCATATCATAAGAATAGTCATCTACATAGCTTTTCATTTTACCTTAACATCATCATAATAACCATAGGATATTAAATACCCTCTTTATCATAACATCATTTTCATCATTGTCATAACATAATTATCATTATCATGAGACGTGCTTTTACATACTTGAAATCATAATTATGAAAAACCATAGCTTCATCATAGGAGATTATGGCTAAGTGTGTATCCATGAACAATCTAGTCAAAATCATGCAATTGAATGAAATTCATAGAGGAAGCATGCAGTTTAAAATCAATTTGGATCATTAGTAAAGGAACCCACATCAATTTATCAAATCCTAATCATACATACTTGAAAACATATACTTTTACTTGGAAATCCTAAAAATCATATAATTTTTCATAATCCATGAATAATTAGGTATAATGACCATGTAATATTCATAATTCATGCATTGAGAATCATAGCATAAAAGCCCATAGGAAATTATTATGAAACTTTGGTAAAAAGAAAATTTTGGGTTGGGCTTCATGGATGACACTAATCCATGAATGACGCCCTGCATACCTTAAGTGAGATCCTTAAGAATTTGAGTGGAAGAACCTTGAAATGCTTAGTAAACTTGGTACCCTAGCTTTAATAGAGACTTTGTTCTAGAGAGAGAAATATTTGAGAGTCTTTTGAGAGAATTATGAGGATGAATGAATTATAATGAGTTAGGGGTAGAATTTATAGATGTTAGGTCGGTTAAGGTAGTTAGGAAGGCTAAAACGACATAGTTTAGGACTTAAACGAATTAGAAATATCAAAAATATCCTTCATTTAAACCTATCAGAGCTAACCACAAGACCTCGTCCATGGGCCATGGTTTAATCTATGGCTCGTGACTTGGCTCGTAGAGCTTGTGCCACCAAAAGTTTAGCCACTGGAATTGGAACCTTTTAAACCACGAACATGCAAGATGACTCATTATTCCTTTCACGGGTCATAAATTCTTTCGTAGGAACTCCCCATACTTAGAAAATTTTCTATCTTTCAAAGGTCCCTTCGACGATACCATTCACGGGCCATGGTTCCATTGACGGCCCATCCGGTTGATCGTGGAATCACTTCCAGAAACTCTCAAAATTTCTAGCTCCCGTTACATCCATAGTCATGGGGTTTAACATATACTGATTCTACCGAAAAGCATTGTCATTGAAATCGCGAGGCTGTGGAATATCCTCCAGATGAGGTGGGTTCTCATTCCTTTCATCATCATTATACTCCGATTCAAAGCTGCATTGGCCACATTGTTGGCATTTTCTTGGGTCATTCTTCTTTCAATTCTTTGGATCTCTGGATCAAATGGAGTTAAGGAATTTCCTTGACTTCTAGTGTTGGGCAAACACTACTAATACACCCTGCAAAGGAGCAAAAACAAAAACAAAAGTAAAACAAAGGGAACTAAGGATTAACACTCGAATTACAATTACTAGTGAATTCAACTAAGTCAAGCAGTATTCCCCAGCAATGGTGCCAAAATCGTTGATATTGCTCAAGTTACACCTCTTTTTTAGAGGATAAAATGGTTGTTGTTAAGATATAAAATCTAAACAAGGTTAGGGTCGAACCCAAGGGAATACGTAGACTCAACACCAATTCACCAATAAGCAATTCAAGTAGTTAATCAACTCTATTCCCCGAAGGGGGGGGGTGGTTTGCAATAATCAATAAGAATGTAAACTAAACTAACGATCACAAGAGACAATCAATAATGCAGGGCAACTAGGGTATCGTGTTCCCCATGATTCCCCAACTTAGTATCACCGGATAACTCGATTCTTGTCTAGAATATAACATGTAGGATGGTAATTTAAGTTCACCAAGCCCTTTGGTCAAAGGTGAGAGGCGAATTTCACTTGTCACTTGGACCATCTCTGTAGTGTGCAATACTAACCATTACCTATAAGTCCTAGTCAACCTCTCATTGGCCCAGTTCGGTTGATTAGACGAGAACACGTCATCAAATCTTGTTAATCAATTTTTTTTCCTATTCATCACTACCTTGGTCCAGTAAGTAACACTAAGCAAGTTCTAATGTTGGCCACCACTAGAAAACATGCAAAACAAAGAGAATTGATTAAATACATGCATATATGCATTCAAAGAATTGTAAATTATCTAGGTTTACTAAGTTAGATCTTCATGGTTCCCACGACCTTAGTTGTGGATTTAGGTACTCATGTTATAGGTAGTTGAAGAAATTATAAATTGAGAAAACATAATTAAGTACTTACCCAATTGAATTGAAATCAAGCAAATCCAAGAAGAATGACAATCACAAGCTTTAAGATCAAATTAACCCACACATGTTTTCTCACTATCTTCTCTCTCAATTATTGGGTTCTCCAAGTACAAACCCTTAAAGTACCGAATAATGACGTCCTTTCTTGTACAATAAACTAAAAGTACTATTTATAGTAATTACAATTAAGTCCTAAAAAATAGAAAAATGGTCATCGACGGATTCCACGAAAGCTCTCTATGACTCGTAATGTGATTTATGAGTCGTAGTTGAGGTCTTGTAATCAGCTTCTGGGATCTTGGAATGCTTTTCTATGACTTCACTTTACAAGTCATAGACTGATGCACAACTTGTATTGCTCTCTCGTATACTTCAGTTGAATCATCTTGTCCTTAACTGGAAATCTTCACAAAACCTATCTATATGACTCATAGAATGCTCTACGACTCGTATAAAGGGCTCGTATAGTTGATCTTTAGATATCATCCTTCACTAGAATTTGTCACGAAACTTTCTTAGGACTCGTAGAATGCTTTACGACTTGTAGATCACCAAAGACGAAAAAAATTATGCACTTTTGCCCCAAGTCATAGCCAACTTGCTTTCCTGCAAAACTAAACATAAAACACATAAAAACCATAAATTTCACATTGAGAAAACACAAAATCCTAAGTTTTAAGCATCAAAAGTGTTGTATTTTGACAGCACATCACTTACCCTCATGGTTGTTGGAGTTATAATTGAAGACCAATTGGTAAGTCCTCATGCTTTAGGGATAAACCTACTTACTTTCTAGCTTATTATATCTTTAGAATTTGAGACTCTTATTTTGTATTTCATTCGAGGATGATCTTTGGACATGTCTCAACCCCCATATATTCTAAGATATGAGGTATTGTTGTACTAGACTATGTATAGATCGATGTTGCTACTTTAGCTTCTTTGCAAAATTGCTTATGATATGTTTCCCTTAGTTCGATTTTCCCTTAGTTTCTACTTATATTTATTATGTTTATTATCTATGAAATGCTTGAATGAATGCTAAGAGGTTTGGATGAGGATCTCTCGGGGTTCTAATTCACCGTATCATGCCTAGGGCCTAGCTTGGTTCATGACAGACTTGGTATCAGAGTCCTAGATTTTGAAGTTTCCTAGGGAGTTCAACATACCCATCAAGTATAGCCTTCTTCATGGGCGTGAAGCATGACACATATATGAATAAGAGGTTACAAGGCATTTTAGGAAATTTTCCATCTTTTATGCTTTCAAGCCTTAGAGTTTTCTTAAGATTTCCTTTATCTAACAAATTATTAATTTGCACTTTTTAGATAATACCTCTAAGAAGAGCGTTTGTGCAAAGAGAGGTTGATCAAAATGAGGGCCAAGCTCTACAAGTCCCTCAAGCTCTCCATGAGAAAGTGGTTACACATGCAGATTTTCGGAATGTCATCACAATATTGGCTCAATCCATGCCTAACCAAGGTGTTGCTTCTCCTCCCCAAGTGCCTACTCCAACTACTAGGATTTGAGACTTCATGAGGATGAATTCACCCGAATTCTATAGCTTTAAAGTGTCACGACCCAAGCCTAGGGCCTAGATGTGAAGTGGCGAATGAGAAGTCCGACGACAGCCCAAACCAGCCTCTTGATCGTAACATGCACACATCTTTGGTTGCGGAAGTAAAATGGACAAAAAAAAGAATCATTTGATAAAAGGGAAATGAGACTAAGGGAAAATCTTTCATAAAAATAGCAACGTAAGAAGAGTCAAGCTTGAAAGCATAAACACATAATATCTAACAACACATCGACATTTAGAATGGAGCGGGGGCCAAGACACTCCTCGGGCTCACCCTCGTAACAACTAGTGTTCATCACAAAGAAAGAGTCTCAAGGTAACATGGAATGAGTAGATATTGTCCTCGAAGTTGAGGACTCACCAAAGCTTGCTTCAAAGGATCGTACTAACCACATGAAGGAGGATGATCAAATGGAGCTCCGGTCCCTACATAGTGATAGCATTTAGGCATAAATTATGCGTTAGTATGTTTGAATATACTAAGTATGCTGGATGCAATGCAACAATACATAGCTAATATAGTCAAAATGCATATTCATAGGCAATGGATAAGTATAATCTCAATATGGCAAGCATGATCAATGCTTGAAGTGAAACATGCTTGTAAATCATTCAACTTGCATAGTACGTAATACATATGTGGGAGGAGACCTTAACTGACATAGACCAAGTAGCTACAACTTGGAATCCAAGGCATGACACCCCCTCGGTCAGGTGGACGGGCATGGCACCCCCCAACTAGGTGGTGTCTACTTGCTAAGGCAAACCAAACATGATAATATGAACTAGATGGATCCACTAGTAAAGCCCATATAGGGAAAACAATATAATCATATGGTGGCATATAGTTTAGAGACTAAAGACTTTATATAAGGACCCCTTGAGTCAAGCCCCCATCTTAAGCCTCAATCGGTGGTAAGCCTAATCCCACGGAATACTTGAAATAATCATAACATTAATAATAACATTAGTAACTTGTAAGAGACATAATAACATGAGATGAGTAGCTCATTCACATGTTTGACCTCTTCTAGTGAGCCTAACTTGAACTTAAACATGAGGATAAAATAATAATCATGTTTGATCCCTCAACTTGACATGAATAACTCACAAGAGGGTATAATTTTGAAATAGGGTTTAACTTGATACTTGTAAAATCATAGATATTTTTTCATGAATTCAATATATGTTTGAAAACCTTTAATTATCATGAAGTCACTTGACTTGTAAATAATGTAAATAACTTGAGAACACTTGGTGGGCACATGATACTTGTTTCAAAATCATGCAACTCAAGAGTATAACAAGATGAGTAAATCAATTCAAAATCAACCCACCAACATTGTAGTAAAACCCTTAATTGGGTATCATGAAATTCATCTCAAAAATTCATCACAGTTCATAGCTTTCATAGCTCAAATCATGCATAGTCTCAATAGACAAAGATTAACTCATAGTATAACTTAAAATAGATATTCATGCATAGTCAACAATACTTGATAAAACCCCAACATGATTCATGCTCATATTTCATAAGTAGAGATACCCATAAGTACTACAACTTGAAATCATGCAATTTTCATAAAGCGTAAGATTGGGCTCCATGGGTGAAAGGACCCATGGATGAAACCCACATATCTTATACTTGGGTTTTCTTGAGATGAGATTGAACGAAACTTGAAGCTTGGATCGAACTCTTGAGTCCCAAAATTAAGCTTGAAATCTTTGAATTGGAATGAGATATTTGGTAAAGTCTTGGAGAGGTTTTTGAGAGGGTTTAGAGTGATATAGAGTTGAAAAATGACTAAGTGTGAGAGATTTCACGTTTAAATGGGCATGGGGCTATGACCCTAATGCCCTTGGCCTAAATAGAAAAACCAAGGAAAAACTTACACTGGTCCGCGTCCTTGGCATGACACGGACCCAACGCGAGGTAACGTTTGCACTAGTCCGCCCCAAGCTCGTCGCTACCTAGGCGTAGACAGAGACCATTTCTTTAAAATTAGTGAAAATTATTTTTCGATGTGAGTCTTCTAAAATTCGGGTTATACCCATTTCCCTCTCAATTTTTCCCCCTGATCAAGAATATGAAGTTGAATTTTCGATATCACGCATATATTTTGAGATATATGGAAATTACGATTATGGAGCTTTCCGAAACACATGAGGGGCATTACATAAAGTGGATGGGGACCCTTAATAGTTCTTTGATTAGGCCTATAGGATTTTGACAATTATGGGGGTGCCTTC
The DNA here is from genome assembly GCA_026153255.1 of Solanum medicagineum. Taxonomy (NCBI): domain Eukaryota; kingdom Viridiplantae; phylum Streptophyta; class Magnoliopsida; order Solanales; family Solanaceae; genus Solanum; species Solanum medicagineum. Next base: position 4,183,121 of record JAPFFP010000089.1, read on the forward strand.
AAATGAGAAGGCCGAGCTTGTGGCCGACCAACTTAAAAGTGTAGGTGTGGTATGACTAATGGGTGATAGAGAGAGGTGAAGATGTGGGTTCTGTTGAGTAGGAGGAACTTAAAGAGTGCCTTTCTAGATTAGTTCTTTCCATTGGAGCTAAAGGTGGCTAAGATCCAAGGGTTCATCAACCTTCGCCAAGGGAACATAAGTGTGAGGGAGTATGCCCTCGAGTTGACCAAGTTGTCTAGGTACTCCCCTTTCATGGTCGTGACATGAGGGCAAGGATGAGCAAGTTTATCTCGGTGTGTTGAACTTAATGTCTAAGAAGGAAAGACCACTATGTTGGTGAAGGATATGATCATCTCTTGAATTATGACCTATGTGGAGCAAATTGAAGATGAGAAGTTGAGGGAGTGAGCTAGTAGTCCAAGAGGGCTTGAATTGATGGTGGTAGATTCTCCCACCAAAGGTTTGAAATAGTGGCAACAACAACTTTCATGGTGGAGAAAGGCAATTCAAGCATGGCTCTCCCTATACTATGGCTCTAAGGTTCAACAAGGACAATGGGGCCCCTCGCCAAGGCACAAGGGGGTCCGGGGGTCCAAGCTACTCTAAAATGTGAGAAGTGTGGAAGAGGTCACCACGGTGAGAGTTTTGGCTGGATCCAATGTGTGTTATATGTGCGATAAACCCAACTATCATGTAAAATATCGTAGAGGTGGTGGTGTTGGGCCCCAAGGTCAAGGGTTGCAATGTGGGCAAGCTCAAGGTGATGGCCAATGTATAAATCGGTTATATGCTCTCCATGCGAGGTAACAAGTTGAAGAGACTCTCGATGTTACCAGTATGTTAAAGGTTTTTAATTTTGATGTGTATGCATTATTGGATCTCGATGCCAATTTGTCTTTTGTCACACCTTTCCTTGCAAGTCAGTTCAATATGTGTCACAAAGTCTTGTTAGAACCTTTCTTAGTGTGTACCCCCCGTTAGTGAGTCAATTGTAGCAATATAGTCTATCAAAATTGTCGCATGCCGATTTTACATAGTCGATTTCGATATCATTCTATTATGGATTGGTTGCATGTTTCTTATGCCTTTTCTTGATTGTAGACTCGTAGGGTAAATTTTTAATTCCCTAATGAGCCTTTCTTGAGTGGGAGGGTAGCAATTCGGTGTGTAAAGATTCGTTCATTTCCTACCTTAAGGCCCGTAAGATGATTTCAAAGGGGTGTGCCTATCATATTGTGAGGGTTAGGGATGTTACTTTCAAGGTCCCTTCTCTTAAGTTGATTGCCATTGTCAATGAGTTCCCCAATATCTTTTTCGATGACCTACCTGGTGTTCCTTCCATAAGGAAAATAGATTTTGGCGTAGATCTTCTTTCCGATACTCAACTATTTTAATTCCATTTTATTGTATGCCCCGACGAAGTTGAAGGAACAATTGAAGGATCGACTTACTTCAACCTCTATATTGTCGTTGCCAGAAGGTTTGAATGGTTTTGTGATGTGATCGCGTTGTTATCTTAATATTTCTTCTTATTTTATCTTTACTTATTATTAAATAATTATATTTTATCATTTACCTACACTATAAATTTTTTGTCCGCTTATCATTCAAATTATAGATATGTTACATTTAATAACAGAGAACGATACACTCTATCCAAATATTATATTCATTAAAATAATAAAGTACGATACACATTATAAAACAATACAGAATAACCATCCAGTGTTAATAATGGAATAAGTTGTCTATATAGATGGTGAAATAATTAGTTATGTGGACCCCGCCAGACAACTCATAAGAGTATCTGCAAGATTCTCTGTGCTCCCTCTTTATCTTCCTAAACGCAGGCAAGCAAGAAAAAAGAATAAACAATGGCTGAGATGAGTGTTCCCACAGCTTCACTTCATTCCTTTCCAAAATCATCACTCTGCTCGCTTTCAACCAGAAAATTTAACTCTTCTTTCGACCGTTCAGCTACTGTATCTCCCATCCCCAGGTTTTGCTTAATATCTAAATACTATTCCTTTCGTTTCTGTGCTGCTGCTGTTGTGAAGGCTGCTGCTTCTCCAGAGAGAAATACAACGGAGCCGATGCTTCCTCCTTACAATGTCTTGATTACAGGTGGTTCCAAAGGTTAGTCGTTTCCCGCCCCCAAAATTTTGGTATGTTAGGTTAATGTCTTGATTGCGCATTGTTGTCTTCGTGTACTTAGGTGTTTTGACAGGCTTATCTTTGTTTAGGTTTTTTGGGCCGTCATTGATGTTAAACATGATTGTTTTATCTCTAACTGCTTTCGTTTGCAACTTATCTTTGTGCAAAGCTACTGTGAAACTTGAAAATGTATGGCCAGAGGGGTTAAGACAATTGCCAAGGTCAAACAAGACTGAATATGGTGTAATATCAGATACGACGAGCTTATTGCCAACATTTTATGTTCTGAGTTGTGGAGTTGGAAATTGATTATTAAAGGCAGGGTTTGAACTACATTTTGCAAGGACAATGGTGAAGTGTTATATATTCTTAGTCATATCAAGTATACAACAACATGAAAAAATTTAATGTTAGAAGGTATTAATGGATATCAGTCTTCATGACATATGTTAGTTGATAGCGAGTATAAACTTGGCATGGCAATTTATCCTTCATTGATCAAAATATAATTACACAAGGATGTTTAGCTAAACCACAAAACAGAACTAATTAAAAATGAGGTAGGTATCTACAATTTGTTTTATGACAAATTTACAACTAGAAGAATATATTCTTGCCAAGCGAATATATTCTTATCGATTATACAATTAAGATAATATATTCCTATATATAACCAAGAAATATATTCCTTATCACCCTCCCTCTAGTTGAATCACATAGCAAAAAGCTTACTCAATACATCTGCAACTAGATCAGTGGAGGAGATATACCGAACCTGAAGTTGTATCTCACAAAGTAAATCACCAACAAAATTGACGTCTAGTTCCGTGTGTTCCATTCGAGTATGAGCATTAAATTAGCAGTCACACCAGACAATTGGCACACCAGGGCGGATAAGCAAATCTTGGAAAGGAGATTGTGAGTCCACATCATGTCAGAACTTGTAACTACAAAGGAATAATACCCGACTTCTGGTGGAAGATCGAGGCACTTAAAGCTGCTTTTATGGTCAACCAAGAGACAAGAGTCAGACCATAAAAGAGTGCAAAATCTATTATGGACTTCCTATTATTGACATCCCCTGCCGAATCAACATAAAAAAAGCGAGGAAGGACATGTGTAATATGAACTGGAATAAACAATGTGTGGCCTTGGTCTTCAAGTATGTAAAGATATGTTGCACAGAAACCTAGTGATGAATAGTGGGAGCATGCATAAACTTGCTTTCTTTATTGACAAAGTAAGCAATATCAGGTCGGTTGGAAGTCAAATAGTGCAACCTTACCAACAATTCAACGAAATAAATTTTCATCATAAAAAGTCTCACCATCACCCAATGCAAGCTTGTCAATACAAGATGGAGTAGAAATGTCACTACAAAAAGATAATACTCATTTTAAATAGAAGGTCCTTAATATACTCTCCAGATGTTTCCTAGTAAAGCAGATCCAGAAACAAACAACCACCTCTTCCTACATGGTATTTACACTTCTCAGCTTTAGAACCTGTTTCTGACTTTAAACTGAAATGGATGAAACCAGGAAACACTAAAGATCTTTTGAAAGCGTGGAACTATGCTGGAAGAAGGACTAATCTGAAGAAGTGAGTATTATTCCAGCGTGCATCTGGTGGACCATTTGGAAGGAAAGAAACAACAAATGTTTTGAAGATAGGATTAGTTCCAGTCAAGTAGTTAAAATGAACTATATTTAAAGTTTATAATTTTTGGTCTAAAGAATGTTTCGTAGAGGTTGTTGAATCCATTTTGCAACTTTTGGAAGCCTTGAAGAGCACACGGGCTCATTTTTGTTAAGATTGCTTCTAGCATAAAGATTATGCCAATGAAGATCTGTTACTTCCTCTGTCCTGTTTTACGTGACACCCTTTCCTTTTTAGTCTGTCCCAAAAAGGATGTCACCTTACTCTAGTTGGAAAGAATTTAACTTTAAAATATCTCTTTTGCCCTTAATGGAATGATTCTCAGCCACACAAATATCTAAGAATTATTTGAGACCACAAGTTTTAAAGTCCTTATTTTTCTTAAACACTATGCCAAGGGTGTCACATAAAATGGGACAGTGGGAATACCATTTTTAAAATATATGTACTTGGACTAATAGAGCATGAGTCCATTTCTTTGCCATGTAGCCTCAAAGACCGGTGGAGAACATCCTTAATGAGGAAATATTTCTTGCTTGTATATTTAGTAGGAGTAGATTCTCTTTGTTGGATATTTGATATGTGATATTAGGCACCGGGGAACAATGGTGCTGACTTTGAAGCAAAAGTCACATCACCAACTGTAGTTTGATCAATGGTGACATTTGTTTCAAACATGATGATGACGACAACCAAAGACTAGATGAGAAGGTGGCTTAGGCTCTGATACTGTGTAAAACATGCAATAGTTGTACCTTTCATGGATTAAAATGACACATTATAGATGGATGTGTAGCTAAACTAGAAAATAAATTACAAGCAAGCTGGGGAGGCATATACATGATTTTCCTATACAAATAGCAAATCTACAACCAAGAGGAATATTCCTACCAAATATACTACCAAGAAAATATATTCCTACCAATTAGACCATGAAGAAAACATATTCTCTTTATTGTATATTTGGCAGGAGTATATGCTCTTCATTGTATATTTGATGCGTGATATTAGGCATAGGGGAGAACAATGGTGCTACTTTGAAGCAAAAGTTACAACAATAGTAGTGGTTTGAACAACATGATGATGACGACAACCAAAGAAAAGATATGAAGATTGTTGGGGCTCTTTTATGATGTTGCAATTTGCCTAACCTTTCATTGGTTAAAATGACATCTATATGAGGATGTGCTAAATTATGAACAAAATCGCAAGCAAGGTAGGTAGGTTTCTAGTATCTACAAGATTATCCTATCCCAAATATACAACCAAGAAAAGATATTCTTATCAAATGTATAACCAAGAAAAGATATTCTTATCAAATGTACAACCAAGAAAATGTATACTAAGTATGCAACCTAGAGAATATATTCCTCATTAGTAGAAACCCTACAGTACTATTCAGGAAAATAATGCATGCTTTAAGCCAAGTGTGTTTTGAGTCTCCTAACAATATGAGGTTTAACCTTAATAAACCTCATCCTTTGTCCCAAGTGATGCCTCCTTAAAGTTATCTTAATCAATCTTGATCTAGCTTAGATGGTGAACTCTGTAGTACTGGAAGATCTTGGGCTTAAAGGAAGTAGTGGAATGGAATGTGATGTTTTATCATCTTTGTTGCTTGACTATGAACTTTGCTGGTGATGTAAAAGGGCGAGATCTTGAAATTCCCTTTTTCTTGAAGATGAAAAGAAGAGTTATTGGGGTCTGTGAGTAGCAGTGAATTAAGTGAGATCTTGAAATTTCAAAAAGGTCCCATTCTTGATGTGAATGGAGACATATATAGAACACACACTCGTAACAAAAGGGCAGTCCGATACCCAAGGGTGTGACCTAGTGGTGAATGAAGTGGATTGAGCACCATGAGTTCTCAGGTTTAAATCCTAGCATAGACAAAACACTAGGTGATTTCCTTTCATCTATTCTAGTCTAGGTGGATGGGGTTACTTGGTATCTATTGTTAGTGGGAGGTGACAGGTATCTCGCAAATTTAGTCGCGGTATACGCAAGATGGCCCGAACACTACGATTATAATAAAAGGGAAGCCCAATGCATAAAGCATTCCACATTAGCAGGATCTTTGGAAGAGATAAATTTGAAGGTTAACCTTTGATGGAAGGGTTTAATTTGAGAAGGAGATCAATTGGAGGAGGAAAAAGGTATCAACATCTTTTCCTTAAATAAGATGAGGCCTATGCTAATGGCATGAGGTAGATAGGCATTAGTCATTTGTGTTCAATCTTTGATCTGTCTTTCTACATTTCCTACAATTTATGTTTTGTAAGTATATTTCAAAATTTAGATACTATGGAAGTATAGATTATTCATAGAATTGTACGGTATTTATAAGATAATAACCAACCTCAAAATAAGCTAATCAATCCCTATGGTGTCCTTTCAATCTGAAAACTTTCCACTAACCTTAATCTACCACATTCGGTGGCAGGTCTCCACCTCCCATTTTCTTCTACATCAGCGTAAGGTTTTAAAGACTTTGTATACCAGTTAACTTTCTCAAAAAAATAAAATAAAATCATATTACCGGTAATGATCAAGATGGTATCATTTATTTAAACAACATCTCTTTTAGTATTTCTAGACTAAGGAACTTGGTAGTTCGAAGTATTTTCTAGGTATCAAGGTCGCTCAGGCTAGATTAGGTATTGTTATTTCTCAATGCAAGTATGCCTTAGACATTCTTGAAGAGACAAGAATGATGGGGTGTAGACCCATTGACACTCCTATAGATTCGAATGTTAAACTCCTTTGAGGACAAGGGTGGCCACTTAGTAATCTTGATAGGTATAGATGGCTAGTTGAATAGCGGAATTATCTCACAACGACTAGACCTGACATCTCTTTTCCTATGAGTGTTGTAAGTCATTTATGACTTGCCCTTGTGATAATCATTGCAATGTAGTATATATAATGTTAGCTCGATAAAGAACTACTCTTTGGGGATGCCTGTTTTAGTGGAGGGTGTCGCTATTTGTTTACGTCCATTAGTTTGCAAAGGATTCAATGCTGATTTTGATGGAGATCAAATGGGCATTCATGTACCTTAATCCTTGGAGGCTCAAGTAGAGACCCATTTACTTATGTTTAGAGGTCTGGGAAACAAAGAGAAGATGTCTACGAACGAGATATCCAACAACAGAAAGAAGGAAAAGGATAAGGCCATGAGCATTTCATTGGATATACAAACACTGATTGGGTTGGATCACCATCTGGTAGACGTTTTATATCTGGATATTGTGTTATAGTAGGAGGTTACTTAGTGTTGTAGAAGAGTAAGAAAGAGAGTGTGGTTGCTCGATCTAGTGCAGAAGTATAATATTGAGCAATTATTATAGCAATTTGTGAGCTGGTTTGGATTAAATAGTTGCTGAGAGAACTGAAATTTGGAGAAATCAGTCAAATGGAACTTATGTGTGATAATTAAGCGACCCTTCATGTCGCATTAAATCTAGTATTTCGTGAGAGGATTAAGAACATTGAGATTGATTGTCACTTTGTTAGATAAATGATGCTCTCAATAAATATTATTACAAAATTTGTGAAGTTAAGTAATCAACTTGTAGATATCTTTACGACTTCATCAAGTCCCTCTGTGGTCCTTTTATTAATTGCATCAGTGACAAGCTAGGTACATGTGATTTGTATGCACCAGCTTGAAGGAGAGTGTAGAATAGAAATAGCTACATACAATCCTACTTGGAGTAAGAATACTATGTAGTATCCTACTTGGTTAAGGATTGTAATATACTATCTATAAATAGAGTGTTTGTAGAATAATGTAGATACATTATTCCGTAGTATTTTTCTCTTATATTTCTCATAGTAACACAGGTGGAACTACTCCCACAGACACATTTCACTATAGTAAGCAGTGACTTCCTTCACAACCTGGTTAGCTTGCCATAGTTTATTCTTTACCTCAATAATTTGAGAGACATTTTCTACATCAGAAGATATCCCACGAATAGCGTACCATGCATCCTTAGGGGTGGGTAAAAACTATAAGGTTTACCTATGACTAGTTCCGTGGAATTTATCAACCAGGCAATCACGAGTAAATTCTCTGATCTCCATGTGTTCATCTTTGCGTCTTCGACTTTTGGCCTTTCCGTCTCTCTGGTCAGATGTCCCAACTTTCCACGGCCATCGATTGCAAGCTTTCTAGATTGTGCCCATTCTAGATAGTTCTTCCCATTTAATCTATGAGAAGTTTAACGGAAGGGCATAAGAGGAGCATTTTCTCCTTGTGTCATTAGATTTTCTGTCGGAGCTTCCATAGAAGAACTTTTGTCTTCTGTTGATGTTATAGAAAGATGTTCTCCATGAAAGGCTACTTTGTCAATATGATATTAGGGGAAAAGGTTGCGTTTTGAAACCATGAAAGTTTAGATACTGCAAAAGTATATACTTATTCATAGAATTTTGTACAGTATTTATTAGAGTCCAAATAAGATCAAAACAAACTAATCAATCCCGAATTCTTAGAAGATCATTGTATCAAGGGATTTCCTTTAATCAATATTTCTGGAATAACTCCTTATAGCTTTTCCTAATACATGCTATCCCATAGTTACCAGAGCAAATTATCATCAACTCTGCCCGCTAATTCATGGAACAGATTATAATCAAATCTGCCAGCTCATTTGTGGAGCAGATTTTGACTAAATCGCTAACTCACTCGACTATATTTGTTCAAAATATTCATTTTCAACATTAGCTTCGTATACTTTTTTTTGAACTTCAACGTAATTTTGTCCAAATGCCTACTTACAAATGCTGTTCAAGTTGTTTTCTTTCTGTGATTTAGTGTTCCAGTATGATCAGCTTTTTCTAAAAGAAGATAGTCAGCTTTTCTAATTTTTGGAGCATCCTACCTAGTTACTGTTTGTCCAATATATATTTATTTCATATCGGAGAAATCAATTAGTAGCTCAGTTGGTTGGCTACCTGAACTCCTACCTTGTTGGTGAGGGTTCGATTCTCCACATTGTAATCTCCTCACCATTTCCTCTTCCGCTACCCCCACCTTTTTTTTTTTTTTTTTAAAAATTGAATGATTGTTGCATTGCAAATAATGATGTCATAAATTCAAGAGTTTATAGATTTATGTGCCTTGCCTATTTCACACCAGAAGGCTAGATAAGATCCAGATTCACCGAGTCTGAAATTGGTCCAAGTAATTCAGATTTGTTCATTTAACTGGTAGCCTGACCTGGTGTGAAATTCTTGGAGCAAATCATACTCCCTCGAAATTGACATTTCAGAAGATGTCTTCTTAAGAAAGTAATTAGCACTCAGAGCAGAACTTTTTCATATACTCCCTCACTCCCTTTTGCACCTTCATATTGGTTCATAATCACCTGTGTTTTTGAAGATATTCTCAGGAGTCATGCAATTGGTTTCAGTGAAACAAAAGAATATGAGGGATCACCTAAATGGCAGGTGAGTATAGTGTGCATAGTGCAGACCCTATTTATCATGGTCGAATGATGAAGCTTGACTATTGATGGTGTGAATCAAGTGAACTTTATAGCTTTGTACTGAAGGAGGCCGGATTTTTTTGGCTGGAGTGCTGTAACACGCATCTGGATTTGTAGTTCCTTTGAGTACTTTTAGTGTCCACCTTTTCCCTGATAATTTAAAAAATGCAACGGTTTGGTTATTAAAATTTATAATTTCTTCGTTCATGGTTGAAAAAGCTGCCAACACCTATTTATAGGTGGTCACTTGAACCTTTCTGTTGGTGGATGTTGTTTTTTTTTTTTTTTTTTTTTTAAATTCCTTAAGACTCTTCACATCTTTCTTTTCCAGTTTGATCACTCTTTGATAATTTGTGTAGTAACTAAGTGTTTGCATGCTGAAACTCAGCCATGTTTTTGTAATCACTGGAATACATGACTTTGTATTAGATAGGGATATAATATGTTTAATGAACTTTTGCTTGACAATTTTAATAAAATTCTTTACCTTCTAAACCTTTAAATTTGTAGCTAACTCTGTGCTCATGGATTATGTTGCAGTCTGCTCAATTTGTTCCACAGAATTGTTACATGGATACAAAATAAGTCACTGAAATATGCAGTTCTTTCTCTTTGCATTTTCACTTTGTAGATGTCTAGAATTGACATTATTTTATTCTTTCAGGAATAGGCTATGCGTTAGCTAAAGCATTTCTCAAGGCAGGCGATAGTGTCATCATTTGCTCCAGATCAGGTGATTTCATATCATAAGTGACAATGCCATTGACTTCAACGATGCCATGCACCAATGAATTTATTGGTTTTGATCATTGTTCAGTTCTTCCATTATTATTATTTTTTTATATTTTGTGAAAAAGGTAGTCAATTGTGTAAAAATGATACAACAACAACAACAACAACAACAACAACATACCCAGTGTAATCCCACAAGTGGGGTCTGGGGAGGGTAAAATGTAC
>JAPFFP010000089.1:4204272-4219627 GCA_026153255.1 Solanum medicagineum
CTACCCAGGGGCGGATTTACCTGTATGTAGGGGTGGGCTTGATATTTTATACCGTGATATGGTTATTATGGTATTTGATATGACTTATAATTTTTTTGGTGTTCGGTATGGTATTTGGTATTCAAAAAATAAATACCAAAATACCATATACCATACCAAAATATAATTTATATATATATATTAAAATTTCAAATTATTTTAAATATAAAAATATTCAGTGGGCTTTTTATTTATATTAAGAAAAAAGACCAATTACACAATTCATGTCCCCAAAGCGCATACAATTCATGTCCAAAAAGCAGTTGCAGTAGTGTCTAATGTCTTAGTTCCTAAAAATTCTCAGACCAAGGTCCATAATTCAACTATAAAAGAATAATGCTTACTTATTTTGTAAGGGAGCTATATGTACATTTTATGTAGCATTTATGTACCGTTGATTAGCTTTTGTTTATTCATTGTTCATAATTATGGTTACCGAATTACAATATCGTAAAATACCGAAACTGAAATTAGAAATACCAAACCATATCGAACTAATTTGGTATGGTAATGGTGTCGTATTTTTAGATACCGAATACTGAAATTACCATATCGAATTCTTAAATACCATGTCGTACCGTACCATGCCCACCCCTACCTGTATGGAAGGGGTGTCACGTGACACGGCTTCGTCAAATTCTTTGATATGTGTACCCCATTTTGGCACGTATAGCCGGTTTCCCTTTGTGATGAGCACCCCGTCCTCAAGCCAGAATTGGCGCGTCTTCCCCTGACTTGCCAAGCCCAGTAAATTCTTGGCTTGTGGGTCTTGCTCTAACCCCTCCTTTATACGATCGACCATAGGAAAACTTGGGCTAGTGATGGAGGCAAGTTCGACCTTTCTGGTCAGTGTGTCTGCCACAACGTTCCCCTTGCCTGGCTTGTACTCCATCACGAAGTCGAACTCGGCTAAGAAGGCTTGCCACCTGACTTGCTTCGTCGTCGGCTTCTTTTGCTTAAGGAAGTAGTTGGTGGCAACATTATCTGTCTTTACCACGAACTTTGTTCCCAGTAGATAATGTCTCCACGTCCTCAGGCAATGTGCCACGACCGTCATCTCCTTTTCCTGGACCGTGTATCGCTTTTCTGCATCATTGAGCTTACGACTCTCATAAGCCACCGGATGCCCTTCTTGCATAAGGACTCCTCCCAAGGCAAAATCCGAGGCATCCATCTGCACCTCGTATGGTTTCGTGTGGTCGGGCAAGACCAACACCGACTCCTGGACCACGACTTTTTTTAGCTCTTCGAACGCTGCTTGACACTTCCCATCCCAATCCCAGGTCCGGTTCTTCTTTAGCAGGTTAGTGAGGGGAGCAGCTATAGCAGAATAACCCTTGATGAACTTCCGGTAATAGTTGGCCAATCCAACGAAAGATCGGAGTTCGAACACCTTCCTTGGTGGCTCCCATTCTTGTATAACACGGACCTTGGACTCGTCCATCCGAAGTTTGCCTTCTCCGACGACGTGTCCCAAGAAGGTGACTTCCCGTTGAGCAAATGCACTCTTCTCCTTGACGTACAACTCGTTGTCCCGAAGTACTTGGAAGACTTGCCTTAGATGATTTACATGATCTTCCAAAGTGTTGCTATATATGACAATGTCATCCAAGTACACCATCACGAACTTATCCAGGAACGGTTGTAGTACACGGTTCATGAGGGTGCAAAAGGTTGCTGGTGCATTTGTGAATCCAAAAGGCATCACCAGGAATTCATACGAACCGTACCTCGTGACGCATGTGGTCTTTGGCTCATCTCCCTCGGTAATTCTCACTTGGTAGTGTCCGAACCGTTGATCCAACTTGGTGAACCACTGGGCTTGACCAAGTTGATCAAAGAGATCGGCAATGAGCGGGATTGGGTACTTATTCTTGACCGTGATCTTGTTAAGCGCCCGATAGTCGATGCATAACCGGAGTGATCCGTCATGTTTCCTCTGGAACAAAATTAGGGCTCCATAGGGCACTTTTGATGGACGAATGTAGCCCATTTCCATGAACTCCTTCAGCTGCCTTCGCAATTCTTCAAGCTCTGGAGGTGCCATGCGGTATGGCACTACCGCAGGCGGGGTGGCACTACCGCAGGCGGGGTGGCACCTGGTACCAGCTCTATTTTGTGATCTACCTCCCTCTTTGGTGGTAACATCTTCGGCAGCTCGGGCGGCATCACGTCTCTGAATTCCTCCAAGGCATGCTTGACTGCTTGGGGAAGATCTTCGGCTGGAGGAACAATTGCTTCTTCCTTCAATGCTACGAGGTAGGTTGGCTCCTCCTTCTTTACACCTTTGGCAAGTTGCATAGCTGAGATCTGCTTCTCTTGGAGTCGGGTTTCCCGCTCTAGTGGGACTAGATGAGTGTTACCTTCCTCCAAGATACACAGTGAGTTCGCAAAGGGGATTGGGACGACCTTGACTTGGTCCATGAACTCAATACCCAAGACAAGTGGATAATCGTCCATGGTTACGATGGAGAAGTTGATGTGGCCGTTCCAATTTCCTAAGCTGGCCTTTACATTCTAGGCAACTCCAAAGGTCTCGGTCGGTGCAGAATTGACTCCCTTAAGCCAACCGCATCCTTTCTCGTATCGGATGCCCATCCTCTTGGCCTCCTGCAAGGTGAGGAAATTGCTGTCGGCTCCCGTGTCAACTAGTGCCTTCACGGTGTGCTCTCCGATCTTGGCTTCCACAAACAACCTCCCCTTCTTTTCGTTCTTAGGCACCTCCACCTTCGCCTTGATTGCACTGAGGAGTCGTAGGCCCCTATCTTCGCTTTCTCTTGTTCGCGCTCCTCGATCAAGGCCGAGATTTTGCTCTTTTTGGGGCATTCCCTCGCCTTGTGTGGCCCTTCACAAAAGAAGCAGCTAATCGGGGGTCTTTCTCTGGCCTTGTGCTCCTTGGATCCCTTTGCCTTATCTGTTGTCTCCTTGCTATGATGTGGGTCTCCCCCACTCTTTCCCTTGCCGCCCTTGTCCCTTGGTTTAGGTTTCTCCACTTTCGTGAACTCAATAAGGGACTCGACAATAGAGAGAGCAGTGGTCAAGTCTTGAGCCCCTCGTCTTTGGATCTCAAGCCTGGCCCACTATTGTAAACCATCCATGAAGGCAAAGAAAGCTTCCTTATCAGGATAATCAGGGATCTCAAGAAGTACCTCAGTAAACTCCTTCACGTACTCCCGTATGCTTCCTTGTGCTGCAGTCGCCTCAGCTTGCCATGGGCCTCTTCTTCAACTTTGCTGAGGTAGAACTGCTTCTTGTGTTCCGCCTTGAACTCCGCACAGGTGCTGATAGAGCAAGTGCCTCTTTCAATGTCCCCCTGTCTCCTTCTCCACCACACCATCGCGATGTCTTCGAGGTAGAGACTGGCCATATCAGCTTTTAAGGCTTCGTCGGTCATGGCGAGTGCCCTAAAGTACTGCTTTATGCTCCAGATGAAATTATCTAGCTCCTTCGCATTTCTCGGCCCTTTGAAAGACTTGGGTCGTGGAACATCTAACTTGGAAGGGGTAGTCTTTACCTCGGACGTAGTCGGATTCCCTTGGGCAAGAGCCCTTTTGCACAGGCTAAGCTCCTCCTCCGTATTCTCCAGCTTTATGTGTCTCCTCCATGGCCTTCACACTGTCGAGACATTGGGCCAGGACTTGGTTCATAGTGGATTGCATCTCCTCCCGCAATCTGTCTAGGCCTTGTTCGACCTCCTCGAACTTTTGGTCTGCCCCCTCGAACTTTTCCTGCCCGTCGGCTATGGCCAGCTCCACCTTGGCTAGCCGTGTCTCAATCTCCACCATGGCCTCCCTGGATCGAGACCTCTGGCCCTTGGACTTCTCCTTACCACTTGGGTGATCTCGCTTCCGCCTTCCATTCCTTTTGATGTTCCGACGGTCTTCGAGCCTTTGCTCTGATACCAACTGTCATGGACTTGGTCGTGATTCCAACGTACCGTGCGGCCTAGCAAACTTTTAACGCTCAAGTTGCTAGTCAACCTAGCTCTTAATGCTTTGCAGAACTTTGAAAAGACTAAAATAAGAATCTTTATGAAGGAACTTGAATATTTGGAGGAACAAAGAAAATTTGTATTAAAGGACTCTTGAAGGCTTTACAATGCTTTGATTGTGATTTGCTTTTCTTGATGATGAAAATGAGAGCCTAGGGGTGGTATTTATACTAGTCCCCTCCCTAAATGGATGGCTAGGATCATTTTGATCCAAGGGCTACATATGCTCCTCTAGAAGGTTCCTATAAAAATATCTAAGATATTTACAAGGCAAGACTTTCTCTACACTTGTCTTGAGTCTTCTGGATGCTTGCAGGTCCTTCTTGCAAGATCTACATGTCTCTAGGGAATTCTAGAGAATTCTAGAGTGCTCCATCTTGCCATGGACGTTTTTAAGGCATTTTCGGGCAGAATTTAAGCGGCTCGTCACATTCTCCCCCACTCAATCTGGCGATGTCCTCGGCGCATCCTTCTTATAAGCATTGATAAGGTCCTGGTAGTCCCACAACATAAGTTCAGGCTCCCAGCTTGCTTCATTGTTAGGAGATCCCTTCCATTTTACAAAGTATTCTGTGTAGCTGGGATGACTCCCTCGTCTAGGAACGATTCGGTGCACAAGAATCTCTTCCACTTCTCGTTTTGGCACCGTGGTGATGGCTCTTGGTGCTCTTTTTGACTCTCCCCGGCTTGGATCATCCTTATCTTGATGGTATGGCTTCAGTAGACTTACGTGGAAGACAGGATGCATCTCCAAGTGCGAGGGTAGGGTCAAGCGGTAGGCTAGCTTTCCAATGCGTTTCTCCACGGGAAATGACCCCTCATAGCGCCTCACTAACCCCTTGTGCACCTTGGCAAATCGTTTGCTTTGATGAGGAAGGAGCTTCACCATGACTAAGTCACCTTCCTCAAACTCTAAGTGTCGTCTCCTAGCATCGACTCATTTCTTCATCTTCTGTTCGGCCTTTGCTAAGTATGCTCTTGCCAAGTCTGACTTTTCGTGCCATCCCGAGTCGACTCACTTTTCTGCAAATTGTATGAAAACTGGGGTGGTCAAAGGTGGGATAGGATTTTTGGACGTCCCGTGTTCGAATCCATTCGGCAGCATTTGCTTCTTTTTTTTCCCCTCTTCCTGACCCCTGGAGACTTGACGTCCTGGGTTCGATTCCTCCCTTCCGCACTTTGTTTTTTCCCTTTCCTTAACCTCTTTCTCTTTGTAACCCCTCATTAAATATTTACAAGTCCTTGTTCCATTCAAAATCAATGTATTGGTTTTTATTTTAGAAATATAATTGAAATAACACTCAAAATCTTTGAGTCATTTATCAATTAGAATTATAGTTAGATAAAAATAAAAAAATTGTTAGACTCCTTATATTTATATATTTGTGACTTGTGAGTTTCTTCAAAAAAAATTTTTTTCATTCATCAATCACCGTCATTCAGCATCTCAACTCTCCATGTTAGTATTTCCTTTTAATTCTATTTTTTTTAGTATGTACTTGAACTTTTTTATTTTTATTTGTTCATAATAATAATTTTATTCTTTTCTATTTAGTTGTTACAATGAAATAATTTAGAATTCATTAAATTGATATTTAAATTTATATATATGTGTTTTATTTTTGGATTTGCACATGAACAATTGATTTTGGATTATTTATTATATTATCCACAATCATCTATTATTTGATCATAAATTATTAATTGTGCAGATTATATGATCTTAGTCTATATTTAATGTAGCAATATTTTTCTAAAAAAGATTCAAACTCAAGTTTAACAACTCAAGCAAGCAACTTCAAATTACTGATTTGGAGGAACATGGTAATGAGTCAAAAAAATATGGATGAAATGAAGAAATTGATCTAAATTTTAGATTATAAAAAAATATACTTTTTTCATAAAGTTGATTATTCTTATGCAAAAGCTTCATTGATTTTTCTTTTCAACTATGCTTATCCTATCCTGTCCTACCACACTTGTCTTATTTCCTGTGGCTTGTTTTTACAGGTTGCAGAGTATTTAGTACCAAATATAAGATCAATACCGACCAATGGATCAACCAAGGCTACATACATACGTTTCCTCACAGGATTAAAAGCATATTCCCAAATATTCTCAGTTAAGTGGAGCACTTTTCCTCTAATTTCATTCGCCCGATTTCTTTCTAATGATATCATGATTTTGTATTTTCACACAGAGGATCGCATTTGGTGCTAGAAGGAATCGGTATCTTCTTGAAGATTGATGCAATGGGTCCAAATTTGTTTGTGTATATCAATGGAAGCCTTACCATTTTTTACGAGAATAAAGTCGTTGACACCTAATGGAGTGGCTGTATATTACTTCTTCATGACCTACATAAATAAATGATCAAAGGCAATTTTCTTTTCACCAGATATCATTTAAAAGCTCTAAATTCATTTTAGTACCAAAATTAGTGACAGTCTCGCTTTTCCATTCGAGTTGCCATCCCTGCATCTGCTATTTCATCTTTTATATTACAGACGACATGAATGCACATGTCATCCCCCCTCCCAGCTCAAATACTAAGTTCGTTCTTGGCCAGTGTGGACTAGAAAATTCGCAAGTCCAAGGTTTAAATAGGTATCTTTACTTGGGAAGTCAAGAGTGACATGCTTGTGACCTACTCAAATATCTTGGTCACGACTTGTTTTACATGCTGGAAGCAAAATATAACGTTGGTTTTTTAACAAAAAAACTAAGAAAATAAGCGAAAAAGATTTTGAGAGAAAAAATACTGCAGTGTTATCAAATGGAATTATTTTATTAGTACCTTATAGACATACATTTATAGCTATAAATTCTAGCTACAAAATAGAAAAATATGCAAGCTAATTTTATCAATAAAATTCAAATAAGAACAAAAAGAAGCTAATACCTAATTTCTAGCCAAATAGGACTTTAGTAAAAATAATTTAAAAATTTTAAAACTTAGCTATTGAATTTCTATAAAATAAATCTTTTTAAAGAAAATGTAGCTAGTTATTTTATTTCTACGGACATATCTTTAACAATTACTTTTTGGAGCTCTTTTAAATGTCTTTAGTTCTCACAATGCTTGGTGCGGGTGGTTGAGTTGTTGGGTAGGCTGTAAATGTGTGTTTGACGTGGGGTACAGTGCATGTATTTGAGGTTGATGCGGAAGAGATTTTGGATTGGCTTCAGGCTTGAAAATGGTATTAGTTTTAACAGTTATCTCAAAAAAGGTAGTTGTGCTCTCAAGACAACACTAAGGAGGTAGCCCAAACTAAGAATAAAAGGTTGTGTATCATCACTAGAGGAAATACTGAGGCACCAAAGTGTAGTGATTCGGGCATAGCAAAGCTATAATCTCACCAAACTTAGCCACACGTGGAGTCCAACACCCGCCCTAATCTAACAAGTGTGTGTTCTCCTAGCAGTATCTACTGGAATCCAAGCCTAAGAAGCTTGCCCTGATACTATGATTGCAACATACTTGTCCTAAGTCTAAGTCTGAACCCAGCCAAGGCTATATTACAGTTGCAACTCAACTTTCGTGGTCTAACATCATCACATATTTGAAAATCATATGCACAACGGAAGCATATAAGGATCGTACTGCTTAGATGAATAATGGTAATACGTACGTTTATGGTAGAACACAAATAATCATGCTAGAACACATAAATTTTATGAAATTTAGTTAGATAAATACCTTTTGAAGGATGAGCATATACCTTCAAGCTAATCCATAAGTTAGACTGCAGTTCTACAATTTTCTACACTGATCCGAAGTTCACATCCGAACTCTCTCAATACTTGGGTGGACAAGCACCTTATAGAAACCCAAAAGGAAGAAGAAATCCAAAAGGAAGAAGGAAACAACTTTTGATGAAAAACAAGAAACTAACATATGTGCTTCTTTTATTAGAAGTACGATTCTAAGTTCTAGTTAAAATATGGGTATGGTAGGGACCACAAAATTAATTATTGAGGCTCTTTATTATGGAAATAATTCTAATGATTAATATAAATTATTCTTACCATAATAAACTACAAATTATTCAACTAAAAATTCGTAATTGCACTCCTCCATTAATATTTTGAAATTCCCCATTAAACACTTATGTAGTTCCCCATGTTAAGATTACAAATACTAATTAATAAATTAAATTACTAACAAATTTAATTTAAAGATTAATTTCGTTTAGAGCACAAGCTTAACTTCATGCATCGGATTCATAAATCCACTTGCTAAGTTTGATACGATGAAAACTTATAAACTTTTCAAAAGGCATATCATCAGTCTATATATCGAGACATGGATTTTGCCAACTAACTTATTATTTCACCAATATATATTATTATCATTCATCTGCTAGGCATATTGACCCATCTCAGAATCATGCCTTTTAATAAATCAAAATGATAAATAATATATACAGATCATAATAGTTAAATCAGGATTAAGAATATAAGTATATTTAACATTTTAGAGAATACGTCTTTATCAGTTAGTCTAAAAACAACTATCTCTACTCGGTCCCGTTCAATATATACAATATGCACTAGCACAAGAAGTTGGAACTACACCGTTCCCATAATCAATATAAATTATATATAATCTTGTGCTACAATCATGCCGATGGCTTGTCCAATTTCCATCTTAGATTGTGAATGAAAAACTTTATACTTATAAGAACTGATGATTTAATCCTCTGTGTATAAGCTAAAAATCTATACACTAAATCATTTACTATATAAGTAAATAGATACATAAACGATTATAAGATCTATTAAAACTTTTATTAAAATTAAATAAACAATTATTCTATAATAAATACTTTATCTAACCTCATAATTAATAGTATATATTCCATGGTTAATAGCATATATCCTAACAATCTCCCACTTAGACTTTAACCATCACAATTATTATAATATACTATATCTAAATGCATGGTTAATAGTATTACCCAAACAATCTCCCACTTAGATATTCCATCCTAGAAATTGTTAGAATACAGTGTCTAAATCCATTATTAATAGTGTATCTCCTAACAATCTCCCCACTTACACTTTTAACTATGCATTTACAACTTCTACAAGCATTCCTTTTATATGATTTATCAAAAGGCTCTTACCAAGTTGTATTCTTATGCAATTCCATTTAGTAGTGCTTAGACGTAGCTAATCGATTTTGTACTAGATCTCGAGGGGTCCTTATCATGAAACTCTCCAAGAGTATACTTCTTTTTAAGAGTTCTATCATGAAACAAACTCAAGAAAGTACAATAAATCAATCTTCATTATGATTCTTCCACTACGACTAAGTACTACTACTATAGTTATACTGTCATATTCTCAAGTCTTAATATTTTCCTCAAAATCTTTTGGTGTTGGAATATTAACAACTTCTTCATGTAGTGCTATTTAATTTGCTCAACATCACTCTCACTACTTTAGGTAGTAAATTTTTTTATGTCAAAAAAACGTTTCTCCCACTATTTAAATACAATGCAATGTCAGTTCTGACACATCGATTAGATGTTCTTGAGCGTATGAATTTACGACTGACTTATTTGTTATTTCTTTGTTTAGTTCCTGTAAAACTAGTTTACTTCTAGGAACATGGTTTACTAAATAGTCCTTTCCAGAAATCTTGTAATTGTGCTAACAAGCCGTGTTTTCTTCAGGAAAATAAAATAAACCTTTTTTTATTTGATATTCATGCTCCAATAACAAAGCAGTCGCAGTCAACAATAAGTCTAATCGGAGGCTAGGGTCGAATCCACTAGGAATACAGGGCTTGACTATATAGATCCACTATCAATCATTTCAAGCATCGATTACTAAAGTCTCTAAGGTGGGGGGGGGAGTTGTGATTCAAGAACAAAAAATAAAAATAAACACTACAATAATTATGCAGAAAGACAATCAAATTGAGGGACAACTTGGGAATTGTGTTCCCCATGATTCGTTGACTCAATTACCCTAGACAACATAACCCTAATTGGGAATCCGCATATAGGACGGTAACTTAGGTTCTTCCATCCCTTTTGTGAAGGTGAAGGCCAAATTTCACCATGGCGCTTAGTCGTCAACCATTGCGTGCCAACTAACCGTTATCCATAGTTCCAGTCAACCTCCCCTTGGTCATGTTTGGTTGATTGGACGAGGACACATCAATTGAATCCTATCATTTACTTTTCTTTTCTTATTTGTCACTACCTTGGTTGGGATCGTGATAGTAGGCGGGGTATGGTGTTGGCCACCAACAAGCAACAATCAAAACAAAGGGAAACAAACAATACATGTAAAACCCCAATCAAAGAAATGCACAATGTCTAGGTTATTTCAAGTAAACTATTCATGGTTCCCACAACCCTAAGTTGTGGGTGATTAGCTACTCATGACCAAGGCAAAATCAACAACAATGAATGTAAAAGACATAATTGAGAGTTTACCCAAAACAATGAAGAACAAAAGCACTTTTCAAGTTGGAAACCATAAGCTTTGATAAATGGAAGATGAATACAATGTGAATTTCCAAACCCCCAAAGTGGATCTTCCAAGTAAAAATTGAAATCTGCACTAAACCCTAGAAATATGCTAGAAAGAATATTCAAAGTGAATCCCCAAAAATATTCAAGTCTCAGCTCTTCCTTTCTAAAACCTTATCATTAAGTATTTATACTATTTACAATTTCACCCTAAATATTAAATAGAAAAGATAGCTGACAGCAGATACGTTGCACATGCATGACTCATAGGGTGGCTTACGAGTCGTAATTGGGGTCTCGTAGTCAGCACTTGGCAATTTTGGAGTTGACTGTTACGACCCACTGTTACGAGTCATTGTTTGGGCTACGACTCGTATGCTCCTCTCATAGTCTAGGCCTTCAGTTGTTGGTCCAAATTTTTAGCTCATTGTTTCTTGCTACGATCCCAGCTATACGAGTCATAGTGAGACCTATGACTCGTAGAGTGGCCTCATAGGCTGACCTCCACTTAGCAGATTTCATGATTCTGCTCACTATTTCTTGTTACAAGAGCATCTTACAACACATAGCTTGGGCTACGACTCGTAGGATGGTTCATATGTCCTGCACTTCAGTAAGATCTGCAATTTTCTCCCAAAATCATGTCAACCTATCTTTTCTACAATAACAACATAAAAACACATAAAAACCATAAAAAGATGCATTAAGAACTTGCAAAATCTCTTGTTTTAGATACCAAATGTGCTGTATTTTGACAATACATCATTATTCTTTTTGAATATCCAATTAACACATATACACACATCTACTCTTAATTTCAACTTGTTTGTTCTCCCTTTCAGCATATATGCTAGATAATTCTACATCTGAACATGAGACAAACTAGTTGTCAAGGTACAAACATGTAAGAAATTAAATTCGAAATGTGATATGTAGTTCTTAGGACATATTCCAAAAGAAGTAAAATAACTTCGAATAAGTCAATCATTAATGTTACCATCTCCATGAGAGTCTATTTTCTTTCTTGTTTTACACCTATCTATTATAGAATGTCTGGTGTGAGTAATTTAAATGAAATTACTCTATCAAATAAGTGACTTATGAACTCTGCAAAGAGGTATACAGTGCTTACCCACCCAAGTATTGAGAGAGTTCGGATATGCACTTGGGATCATTGTAGAAAATCACAGAACTATAGTCTAGCTTGTGGATTTGCTTAAAGGTATATGCTCATGCTTCAAAGGGTATTTATCTAATTAAATATCATAAAGTTTATATGTTCTAGCATGATTATTTGTGTTATAGCATTAATGTATGTGTTATCTATTATTAATATAAATAGTATGATCCTTATATTCTTCCGCTATGCATATGATTTTCCAATAAATCCTTGAGTCAAAATCCTAATAGTTGTGTACATTTATGTGTCAAGCATGGATAAACTACAAATAGATCTTTTTGTGAAAATTTTTTAAACACCCTAAAATGTGATTTGAAATGCCCATAATCGTAATTTTCATATATCTCAAAATCCATGCGTGATATCAAAAATTCGACTTCATATTCTCGATCAGGGGGATAAATTGAGTGGAAGATGGGTATAACTCGAATTTTAGAGGATCCATAGTGAAAAATAATTTTCGCAAATTTTTGAATTCTAGAGAGCATCCGTGCCCTGGCCGCGACGTGCCAAGGTTGCGGAGCAGTGTAATTCCTCCTTCGCGTTTGGTCCGCGTCGCGGACTAGACGCTAACTAGTACAACATTTTTCTTAGTTTTTCCTATGCGCCCAAGGGCATTGGGGTCATAGCCCCATGTCCACTAAAACATGAAATCACCCATATTTAGCCATATTTTCAACTCAATATCTCTCAAAACCCCCTCTCAAGCCCCTCTACCACTCTATCAATTCTCTTATTCAAATCTAAGGATCTCAAGCTCAACTTTGGAACACCAGGATTCATTTCAAGCTCTAAAGCTACTTCAAGCTCACCTCTAAGAATTCAAGGTTTAAGGTATGTGAGTTTTATCTATTGGATCCCTCTCACCCATGGAGTCCAACCTTCCGTTTTTATGAAAATTGCATGTATTCAAGTTGTATTACCTATGGGTATCTTTTAATATGAATTATGAGCATAAACTATGTTAGGATTTTATGAAATATTGATTGATTATGCATGGCTATCTATTTCAAGCTTATACCATGAATTGATTTCGTCTATTGAGACTATACATATTTTGAGCTATGAGATTATGAATTATCATGAGTCTTTGTAATGGATTTCAAGGTACACCACATGAGGGTCTTGCTACATGTTGATAGGCTGGTTTGCATTAAGTTTACTCATCTTATTTCACTCTTGAATTGCATGATTTTGAACAAGTATCATGAACCCACCCTGTGTTTAATAAAATGACATTTCAAGATTCTCAAGTTATTGATGATCTATTATATGATTTACAAGTCAAGTGACTTCATAATGATTAAGGACTTTCAAGTATGTATTGAGGTCATAAAAAATATCTATGCTATTGCAAGTATCAAGTTAAGCCCTATTTCAAGACTTTTACCTCTTGTGAGCCATTCATATTAAAGCAAGGGATTATGTATAATTGTTATCTACTTTCATGTTCAAGTTAGGCTCACTATTAGAGGTCAAGCATGTTTATGACCTACTCAAGTCATGTTATCATGTCTCTTACTAGTCATTCATGTTATGATTAAAGTACGATTATTTCAAGTATTCCGTGGGATTTGACTTAGCACCAATGGAGAATTAAGATGGGGGCTCGACTCAAGGGGTCCTTATATAGAGTCTTGGTCTCTAAACTATGTGCCATTATTGGATTGTACGTGATCTATCTTATGGCTTTCTAGTGGATCCATCTAGTTATACCACACCTTATTAAGGGGGTGAATGCCCTGATCACCTTGACGAGGGGGTGACATGACTCGAATTATTCATTGTATGGCTACCATGGCAAGTAGACCATACCTTGTCGAGGGGATGACATGCCTCAATCACCTTGTCGAGGGGGTGACATGTCTCCATCACCTTGCCAAGGAGGTGACATGCCTTGGATTCCAAGTAGTAGATCGCTTAGTCTATGTCATTTTCTCTTCCCACACATGTATTATGTACTATGCAATTTGAATGTTTTATAAGCATGTTTTATAATAAGCATTGATCATGCATGCCATGTTGAGATTATATATATCCATTGCTTATGATTATGCATTCTGAACATATTGTCTTATGTCTATGTTGCATTGCATTCCACATACTTAGTACATTCAAACATACTAACGCATACTCTATGTAGACATGATATTACCATGTAGGGACCGGAGCCTCTTCCGATCATCCTCCATGTGGCTAGTTCAGTACTTTGGAGATAAGCTTTGGTGATATTAACATGTTGAACAATTGTTCTTATGAGGTTGAGCCCAGAAAGTGTCTTCGCCCTACTCCATTCCATGTTAGAGGTGTTGTTGGATATTATGATGTACTTATGTTATGAGCTTGACTCTTTTATGCTTTTATTAATATCAAGATTTCCCTTAGTCCCATTTCCCTCTTTATTGTATCTCTTGTTATTGTTTATTTTGCTTCCACGACCAAGGATGTGTGATTGATATGTTAAGAGGCTTGTTTGGGTCCCTTCGGGTTCCCATTCACCGTATCACGTCTAGGCCCTAGCCTTGGGTCAGACAAGCTTGGTATCAGAGCACTAGGTTGTTAATGGTCCTCGAAAATCCAACACACCGTGTCGATTAGAGTCTTATTCATGGTTGTGAAGCACGCCACAACTATGAATGGGAGGCTATGAGGCATTTTAGGAAATGTTTCACTTCTTCATGGTCTCTATCGTGCTTTAGGTGTAATTATAAAGCTTTTACCCTAATTAATGCTCTTGTTTCCTTCTAGATCATGCCGATTCCAAGGGGAAGACTAAGGAGAGTCCGTACTCTTGAGGAGTAACTGGCCCCTCCCGCTCCTCAAGCTCCTCAAGAAGGAGGGGTAGCCCAAGAGGAGTTCCGAGATGCTATCATAATGTTGGCCCATGCTATTACTAACCAAATGAACCAAGGGGCCCAAGCCCCTGATGCTCCCACTCCGGCCTCTAGGGTGAGGGATTTCACAACAATTAACCCACTGGAGTTCCATGGATCCAAGCTGGAAGAGGATCCCCAAGAGTTTATCGATGAGGTGTATAAAGTGTTATCTATCATGGGGGTCAATTCGGAGGAGAAAGAGGAGTTAGTGGCCTACCAACTCAAAGGTGTGGCCCAAATTTGGTTCACCCAATGGAAATTGGAGAGGAGAGATGAGGATGCCATTCCTTGGGAGGAGTTCAAAGCCACATTCCTCAACCGATTCTTTCCTATTGAAGCTAAGGGAGGCTAAAATGATGGAGTTTATGAACCTTAAGCAAGGTTCCATTTGTGTGAGGGAGTATGCTCTCAAGTTCAATAAGCTCTCCAAGTATGCTCCACAATTGGTTGCTAGAACTAGATCAAGGATGAACAAATTTATGTCAAGGGTGTCTGACTTGGTTAATGAGGAGTGTCGTACCTTCATGCTAGTAGGTGATATAGATTTATCTTGGCTCATGACATATGCTGAGCAACTAGAGGGGGAAAAACTTAGAAAAAGAAGAAGTGGTGAGTCTAAAAGGGCTCGTTTTGAAGGTGGTTTCCAAGGTTCCAATGGTGGCCGATTTCCTCAAGGCCACAAGTTCCACGGCCAAGGGTCTTCCAATGCTCCTAATAAGAGATTTACTAATGATAATCCAAGATTCCAAGGTGGTGGTGGTGGAGTGTCTAATCCTAAGTG
>JAPFFP010000089.1:4228326-4248186 GCA_026153255.1 Solanum medicagineum
ACTCCATGGGAGATACCAGGAAAACATAATCCTCAATATGGTAAGATCGTTTAGGTACTTTTTTTTTATTGTACTTTTACGCAGTTGAAATTCAGATTCCTTTATAGGAATTTGGTATTCAAAACTCCCACTTGGACCAGAAACTATCTTTTGATCATTTGCTTCATAGATTGCATCTAATGTCATTCTCTGGTCTTCTGAATTTAATATTTAGTACAGAGGCTCACCTTCAATTACCTCATTCCTTTTCGAAAACACATTTTCCAAAAAAACCAACATTTCGTGATTTAATTTCAGTCACACTTCCATCTTCCAACTCATCAATGAACAGGTGCCCTTTTGAATGCTTTGAGTATCTAATAAAGATGCATTTCTTTCCTTTTAGACTTAATTCACCAAACCACCCAGACGATTTTTAATGTAAGCAGCACAACCCCAAGGTCGTAGATCATCTAGGTTTGTTTTATGACTAGTCTAAATTTTAAAAGGAGTAAAAGCTATTGATTTAGAAGGCACTTTATTCAAAATATAGGCCACAGTCAATAATGTATCTCCCCAAAAAGAGATAGGCAAATTTGCCTGTGCCATCATTGACCTTACCATATCCAACAATGTTTTATTCCTTCTCTCAGCCACACCATTTTGTTGAGGTGTGGAAGGAGTAGTTAATTGTCTAACTATTCCTTTTTTCATTATATATCTCTTCAAATTGATTCGACAGATATTCACGTCCTCGGTCGGTTCTCAGAACCTTTATCGTTTTGTCCAATTGATTTTCAACTTCATTCATATATCTCTTAAACCTTTCCAATGCTTCAGAATTATGAGAAATCAAGTAGACATAACCAAAGCGCGTGAAATCATCAATAAATGTACTGGAATATATGGCACAAGATGTCACGACGCAAGCCTAAGGCCTAGACGTGACACAGCAAATGGAGAAACCCGAAGGAACCCTAAACAAGCCTCTTAACTTATCATTACATGTCATTGGTTGCAGAAGGATTTAGATGACATAAAAGAGATGAAATAAGGGCAAAGGAACTAAGGGAAAGGTTGCATAATATTAACATCAAGAGACAAAAGATCAAGGCTCATAACATTGATACATAACATGTCCAACAACACTTTTACTACATAGATAAGAGCGGGGGCCAAGACAAAGCAACCGGGCTCACCCTCATAGTCAAAATAAATAATAAAGAAGAATGTCTCAATACATAACATAAGAAACATAGACCAATGTCCCCAGAATCGAGAACTCACCAACTAGCTTGAGTGGTATCGTACTAGCCACGTGGAGGAGGAGGATGATCAAATGGTGCTCCGGTTCCTACATGGTGACATCATGAAGGCATAAAGTATGCGTTAGTACGTTTGAATGTACTAAGTATGTAGGATGCAATGCAACAAGATATAGGCATCATAATCAAAATGCATAGATATAAGCAATAGATATATAATAACAATATGACATGTATGATCAATACGTAAGTAAATCATGCTTATATAGGAAATATCATATGTTTAAGAAGAGACCAAGCAAGATTACCAAGGTAATAACCCCTTTGGTTGGTTGGTGAGTAGCCACACCCTACCACCGTAGTGATTGAGGTACAAACCCCTCAACTCGGTTATCAAGGCACTAGCCCCTTGATTGACTATCAAGGTACAAACCCCTTAACATGGTTACCCGGGCTCTTGTCCCTCCGGATCGGGCATGGTCAAGTTCAAACACTTTATATAGAAAATATCATATACATAAGCTCCTTTCATCATCGTATAGTCATCCATCTCATAAGACATGCATTTGACCTTCAATTCCTCAAGAAACTATAACCAGACATTTTATGAAACACTTGGCGGATGTGTAGTGCTAGTGTAAAACCATGCAATTTGAGGATTAAATCATGCAAGAAAATTCATTGTAAAACCATCAATCAATACTTTGTAACACCCCCAAGCAATGTAAAATCCTTCATCAAATCTCACAATAGATCTTACATCCATAGCTCAAAACATGGTAAAACAGTCACAATTTCATATAGTTTTACCATAATTCATAGACAAGTTCATTTTAGTAAACTCATATGTAAAATCAACTTTAAATCATGCAATGTAAGTAAAAAGGACGCTTGGGCATCATGGGTGAAAGGACCCAATGGTTGAAACCCACATACCTTGACTTTGGAGAATCCTTGAGCAAGCTTGGAAATGGAGACTTAAAGCTTGAGTGAAATCCTTAAGATCCGGAAGAGGGTTTGAGACTTGAATTTAAGAGTGAAATATTTGGCTAAGTATTTTGGTGAGTATCGGGGAATGTTTAGAATGATATGAGGGTAAGATATGAGGGTGAAATTTGGCCAAGTATAGGTATTTTCACGTTTGGGAACACTTAGGCCCAAGACATAAAAGTCTTGGACCGAAGTCAAAATCTGCACCAATTTTAACATTGGTGTACGTCGTGGAAGCGGCGCGAAAATACCACTGGAAATTACATTTTTGAAAATTTTGACTTTTGATACGGTTGCTCTAAAATAGGGTTAGATCCATTTCCCACTCAATTCAACCCCCTGATTAAGAATATGAAGTCGAATTTTCGAAATAACGCACGAATTTTTAGATATATGGAAATTACGATTCTGCGCACTTTCAAGGCACATTTTCGAGCACTTTTTGGGGTCATTTCAATATCTCCTCCTTGGGAACATTCGTCCGAGAATGTCAAAGAAACTTACATGAGAAGAGTGATCATGAACAAATCAGCCCCAACAAGAATGCGACATTATATTTAAAAGACCATTTTCAGAATCTCAACATAAGCGTAAAAATCATCATGAATTTGTCAACTTAAACATGAATGCAAATGAATGACATAGGGGCTGAAACATAAGACTTGAAATCAGATAGGGGACTTAGAATTATTACCTTAGGCTTGAGTGGAGTGAAAAGATAAGGTTATCTCTTTTGCATGTCCGCTTCAGCCTCCTATATAGCACTTTCAACTTGTTGGTTCCTCCAAAGGACCTTAATGCGAGCCACCTCCTTGTTCCTCAATCTCTTCACTTGCCTATCCAAGATCTGAACCGGAACCACCTCATAAGTAAAGTTATCCTCAACAACACCCATAACATCAAGAGGCACAATAGCATTCAGATCACCCACATATTTCCTCAACATGGACACATGGAACACCAGATGTACCAAATCCATTTCACTAGGCAATTTCAAGTCATAAGCTACCTTGCCAATCCTCATCATCACCTCATAAGGACCAACATATCTTGGACTCAACTTTTTCTTTTTACCAAAATGAACCACACCCTTCATGGGTGAAACCTTTAGATAGACCCAATCACCAACTTTGAATTCAAGGTCTCTTCTTCTCACATCGGCATAAGATTTTTGACGACTTTAGGTTGTAATTAACCTTTCTCTAATCATCCTAACCTTATCAAAAGCCTCCACAACTAGATACGGTCCCAATGAAGCCACCTCTCCAACCTCAAATCACCCAACCGGTGATCTACAATGTCTACCATAGAGGGCCTTAAAAGGAGCCGTACCAATGCTTGAATGATAGCTATTATTATAGGTAAACTCAATCAATGGAAGATGATCATCCCAACTACCCCTCAACTCCAATACACATGCCCTAAGCATATCCTCAAGTGATTGAATCGTCCTTTTGGCTTGGCCATCAGTTTGAGGTGGAAGGTCGTACTAAGTTTAACCCTTGTACCAAGACCTTTTTAGAAAGACCTCCAAAAATGAGAAGTAAATTGAGCACCACGGTCCGAAATGATGAATAAGGGAACTCCATGCAACCTCACCAACTCATCGATGTATAACCTAGCATAATCTTCATCCCTATATGTAGTCTTAACCGGTAGAAAATGAGCCGATTTCATCATCCTATCAACCACAACCCATATGGAATCAAAACCCTTCTTAGTCTTAGGCGACCCAACTACAAAATCCATATTAATCTCTTCCCACTTCTAAGTGGGAACCTCTATATCTTGGGTTAGGCCACCCGACCTTTGATGTTTGGCTTTGACTTGTTGGCAACTATGACAACCAGA
Organism: Solanum medicagineum; assembly: GCA_026153255.1. Classification (NCBI taxonomy): domain Eukaryota; kingdom Viridiplantae; phylum Streptophyta; class Magnoliopsida; order Solanales; family Solanaceae; genus Solanum; species Solanum medicagineum. The sequence goes on from JAPFFP010000089.1 coordinate 4,232,412, forward strand.
AATAAATTTGGCAATGTCCCTCTTCATACCTCCCCACCAAAACATATTCCTCAAATCCCTATACATTTTAGTAGAACCGGGGTGAATGGAATAAGAAGAGTTATGAGCCTCAACAAGAATCCTCTCTCTTAAGCCATCAAAACAAGGCAGACATAGCCAACCTTGGTACCCAAGGACATCATCTCCCCCTTGGGAGAAAACCTCTACCTTCCCATTACTAACCAAGGCCTTTAACTCTAATAAAGAGGGATCAAGGTCTTGCTTTGCTTTTACCTCATCAACCAAAGAAGATTTTGAGCCATCAACAACACCACCGCCATTATTAATCTCTTCCAACCTAACCCCCAATCTAGCCAACCGATGGACCTCCCTAGCCACCTCTTTTCCACTACCATCAACATGAGCTAGGCTACCCATAGACACCCTACTCAAAGCATCCACTACAACATTAGCGTTACCCGGATGATAATGCACACTCATATCATAATCCTTAAGAAGTTCTAACCACCTTCTTTGCCTCAAGTTGAAATCTTTTTGAGTGAACACATATTGGAGGCTCTTAGGATCGGTAAACACATCAACATATACTCCATACAAAATCATGACGTCAAATCTTTAAAGCAAATACCACGGCGGTTAATTCAAGATCCTGAGTAGGATAGTTCTTTTCATGCACTTTTAGTTGCGTAGAAGCATAGGCTATGACCTTACCATTTTGCATCAAAACACAACACAAACTAACCCAGGAAGCATCACAATACACAACAAACCCTTCTAGCCCTTCTGGTAGAGTTAATATAGAAGCGGACACAAGTCTATTGTTCAATATTTGGAAGCTCGTTTTACACTCATTGTTCTGCACAAACTTAGCCTTCTTTTGAGTAAATTTAGTCATGGGGGAAGCAATAGAAGAGAACCCATTCATAAACCTCCGATAGTAACCCATTAAGCCTAAGAAGCTTCTAACATCTGACGGGGTCAATAGTTTAGGCCAATTCCTAATCACATTTGTATTCTTAGGATCCACCTTTATACCATCCCCCGACACCACATGGCCTAGAAAGGCAACCTCCTTTAACCAAAATTCACACTTTTCATACTTAGCATACAACTTCTCCTCCCTCAATCTTTATAGCACTACCCTCAAATGACCCACATGCTCCTCCTTACTATGAGAGTAGATCAAAATGTCATCAATGAAAACCATAACAAATGAATCAAGGTAGGGTTTAAAGATCTTATTCATAAGATCCATGAAAATAGCCAGTGCATTGGTTAACCCAAAAGACATCATAACAAACTCATGATGCTCATACCTAGTCCGGAAGACCGTCTTGGAAATATCACACTCCTCACCTTCACTTGGTGATACCCGGATGGAAATCAATCTTAGAGAAGTGGCTAGCCTCTTGCAGTTGGTCAAACAGATCATCAATTCTTGGAAGAGGATACTTACTCTTTATAGTGACCTTATTAAGTTGCCGATAGTCAATACACATCCTAAGGGATCCATCCTTCTTCTTCACAATAACACCAGTGCACCCCAAGTTGATTGACTAGGCCTATTAAATCTCTTCTCCAACAAGTTCCTCAATTGTTCTTTCAACTCCTTTAACTCCGTCGAGGCTATACGATAAGGGGGAATAGAAATGGATTGAGTATCAGGAAGGAGGTGTATTATCTCCCTTTCGGGAGGGACACCGAGAAGGTCATTTGGAAGATATCTACGAACTCATTTACAGCCGAAACTGACTCTATAGATGGGACGTTGGACTCCACATCTCTAACCCGCGTAAGATAATAAAGACACCCCTTAGAGACCAACTTACGGGCTTTAATGCAAAAGATGAACCTAGCCTTGACCACCACACCATGACTCTTCCATTCAAGGACAAATTCATTTGGGAATTGGAACTTGACCCTACATGTTCTATAATCAATAGAGGCATATTATTTATGCAACTAATCCATTCCATCAACCATATCCAACTTAATAAGATCACAAGGTAATATTTTATGCAAGATACAAAGGGAACAATTTCTATACACCTTCCTAGTAACAATAGATGCACCAATAGGAGTAGACACCTCATAAGACTCATGCAACAACTCGGGCTCAACATGGAACTTTTTAGCAAAAAAAGGGGTAACAAAAGAAAGGGTAGCACCCAGATCAATCAATGTATACACATCAAAATCAAAGACTTTTAACATATCGGTAACAATATCGGGAACCTCCTCAACCCTTTGCCTCCCTTGGAGTGCATAGAACCGATTATGCCTTGGGACACCACCTTGTTGACCGCCCCTATCCAAAGGAACTGCATTTGCACCCCAGCCTTATGGATGAGCATCCCTACCTTTGTTGCGATTTCTTGGACAATCCACCCTTTTGTGACCAAGCTCCCCACATCCAAAGCATGCATTAGAATCTTACAGACATGGGCCCTTAACACCTTGAGGTCCAGGGAAGTCATTCGAAAACCCCTATTAGAAGCATGACAAGACCCTAGGCCTTGGTTAAATCGGCCACCTTTGCGACCTTGGAACTTTCCCTCAAAACGGGCCCTCTTGGCCTCATTACCCCTTCTCTTTCTCAACTTTTCCTCCTCCATTTGTTCAGCATATGTCATCAAATGGGATAAGTCCATGTCACTAATCAACATAGCAGACTAACATTCCTCTCTCACCAAGTCGGAGACACCCATCACGAACTTGTTCATCCGAGTCCTTGGATCGGCTACCAATTGAGGAGCATATTTAGATAGTTGGGTGAACTTGAGGGCATACTCCCTCGCACTCATAGTACCTTATTTTAAGCTCATGAACTCCACCAACTTATCCTCCCTATGCTCAAGAGGGAAGAATCGATTAAGAAATGCCATCTTGAACTCCTCCCAAAGCACCACATGGTTGTTTCCCTTCTCCTCCTTCCATTGCGTATACCATATTTGTGCCACCCCCTTGAGTTAGTAAGCTGCCAACTCCGCCTTATCGTCCGATCTCACCCCATGATAGCCAACACTTTGTAAACCTCATCAACAAACTCTTGTAGATCCTCATCCACCTTTGACCCAAAGAATTCTGGCGGGTTCATTCTCAAGAAGTCTCTCACACGAGATGCCAGTGTAGGAGCATGAGTGGATTGGGCCCCTTGGTTGGCTTGATTAGCCACCATTTGTGCAAGCAAAGTGAGAGCATCCCTAAGCTCTCCATGAGCCAGTTGCTCCTAGGGTATGCGGGCTCTTCTTCCTCTTGTGTTAGGCATGATTTAGCATAGCAAAGAACAATTGTTAGGGGGAAAACTTACTCTAACTATATAGCACGACTTAGAACATGGAAAAGGGAAACATTTCCTAAAATGCCTCATAGCCTCCTATTCATAGACGTGGTGCGCTTCACAAATATGAATAGGACTCTAATCGACGCGGTGTGTTGGACTTCGAAGATCTAACTACCTAGTGCTTTGATACCAAGTTTGTCACGACTCAAGCCTAGGGCCTAGACGTGACACGACAAATGAGGAAACCTAAAGAAATCCCAAACAAGCCTCTTAACTTATCATTATATATCATTGGTCGTAGAAGCCTTTGGATAGCATAAAAGAGTTGAAATAAGGGCAAAAGGGCTAAGGGAAAGCTTGCATAACATTAACATCAAGAGACAAAAGATTCAAGGCTCATAGCATTGATACATAACATGTCCAACAATACCTCTATGTACATAAATAAGAGTGGGGGCCAAGACAAAGCAACCGTGCTCACCCTCATAGTCAAAATAAACAATAAAGAAGTGTCTCAATATATAACATTAGAAACATAGACCAACGTCCCCGGAATGGAGGACTCACCAACTAGCTTGAGTGGTATTATACTAGCCACATGGAGGAGGAGGATGATCAAATGGTGCTCCGGTTCCTACATGGTGATATCATGTAGGCATAGATTATGTGTTACTACATTTGAATGTACTAAGAATGTAGGATGCAATGCAACAAGAGATAGACATCACAATCAGAATGCATAGATATAAGCAATAGATACATAATAGCAATATGACATGTATGATTAATACATAAGTAAATCATGCTTATATAAGACATATCATATGTGTAAGAAGAGACCAAGCAAGATTACCAAGCTAATATCCCCTTTGGTTGGTTGGTGAGTAGTCGCACCCTACCACCCTGGTGATTGAGGTACAAATCCCTCAATCCGGTTATCAAGGCACTAGCTCCTTGATGGGCTATTAAGGTACAAACCCCTCAACATGGTTACCCAGGCTCTTGTCCCTCCAGATCAGGCATGATCAAGTTCAAACACTTCATATAGAAAATATCATATACATAAGCTCCTTTCATCATCATATAATCATCCATCTCATAAGACATGCATTGGACCTTTAATTCCTCAAGAAACCATAACCGGATATTTTATCAAACACTTGGCATGTGTGTAGTGCTAGTGTAAAACCATGCAATTTAGAGATAAAATCATGCAAGAAAATCCATTGTAAAACCATCAATCATTACTTTGTAACACCCTCAAACAATATACATCAAAATCCATTATCAAATCTCACAATAGATCTTAGATCCATAGCTCAAAACATGGTAAAGCAGTCACAATTTCATATAGTTTTAACATAGTTCATAGACAAGTTCATACTAGTAAACCCATATATAAAATCAACTTTAAATCATGCAATTTAAGTAAAAGGGGGCTTGGGTTTCATGGGTGAAAGGTCCCAATTGTTGAAACCCATATATCTTGACTTTGGAGAATCATTGAACAAGATTGGAAATTGAGACTTGAAGCTTGAGTGAAATCCTTAACATCCGAAAGAGGGTTTGAGACTTGAATTTAGGAGTGAAATATTTAGGTAAGTGTTTTGGTGAGTGTTGGGGAATGTTTAGAATGATATGAGGGTGAAATTTGGCTAAGTATACGTATTTTCACATTTGGGAATACTTAGGCCCAACACTTAAAAGTCTTGGACCGAAGTCAAAATCTGCACCAATTTTAACACCGGTGCAGGTCGCGGAAGCAGCGCAAAAACATCACTGGAAATTGCATTTTTGGAAATTTTGACTTTTGATATGGTTGCTCTAAAATTGGGGTCATACTCATTTCCCACTCAATTTGACCCCAAATCAAGAATATGAAGTTGAATTTTTGAAATAACACAGGAATTTTTGAAATAACGTACGAATTTTTAGATATATAGAAATTACGATTCCGGGCACTTTCGAGGCACATTTTCGGGAACTCTTTGGGGTTGTTTTATCGGTCTTTGCCTTCACATTCATTGGACCACAAATATCAGAATGAATTAATTGAAGTGGGAACTCAGCTCTCTTAGCTTTTCCAAATGGTTTTTGCGTAGTCATACCAGCAAGATAATTTTCACAAGTCGGCAATTCAATTTTAGATAAAGGACTCAAATGTCCTTCTTTTGTCAATCTATTCATTCGTTCTTGCCTATGTGACCTAATTTAGCATGCCATGTAACAATATCAATATCATTATTACTTAAAGAACATGCCATTATACAACGGTCAATATAAGAGTCATAAGTAGTAAGATTACAATCTAAAATGATAAAACGATCATGACGTAGTCCAAAACCATACAAGAGATCATCTAGTATTATTGTAATAGCATTGCGACTAAAAAACAAATCAAAACCAACATCTAAAAGCATAAAGACAAATACTAAGTTTCGTCGTATCTCTGGAGCATACAGAACATCATGCAACATCAAGGATCGGCCACCATGCAAGACTAGCTTACAAGTGCCTATTCCTTTGACTTCCAGTCTTATATTGTTCCCCACATAAATCCATCTAGATCCAGGAGTAAATTGACGAAACTTCGCAAACGCTTCTCAATCTTGATTCACGTAGTCAGTGGATCCTGATTCTATAATCCACAAAGGATAAGATCAGTTAGTAAAGAAGTATTTGCAACACATACAACACTTAAAGAAGCATTTATAAATTCTACCTTTTTCGGCTCGGTACACTCACGAGCGAAATGCCCCAAAACTTGACAATTGTAGCGCTTCAACATGCTCTTGTCTCTTTTTTTTGAAAAATCTTTTCCCTTTCTTGGAATTTGGTTTGTGTTTTTTCTCAGAGGATCCTTCCTCGGTCACCTTACCCATTACCTTATTCTTCTAATCTTTCTTGCGCTTGAAGCCTGAAGATTTCGTACAGCTCGATTTAGCCACAAAGGCATTAGCAGTAGTTTTAACAGCACTAAGCCACTCGTCTTCAAGTTCAACATGTCGCGCAATATCAGAAAAAGTTTTTTATGCTCTCATTATGGATCAGGTTAACCTTCAAATATTCTCAACTACTAGGAAGTGACCGGATCACTGCTTGAACCTGTTGCTCATCAGGCAGAACGTGACCAACATTCTTAAGTTGTGTTATCATGTTTGACATCACCCTAAGGTGTTGCTTGGTACTTTGATCATGATACTTTTTTCAAAGTGTCAAACTTAATAGTTAGCTGTCTTAGGCGGGTCACAGAAGTGCCCCCATATGCTCCTCGCAAGTGCACCAAAATTGCATGAGCATTAGGAAATTCCTCACATTCAGGAATCATTTCATCAATCACAGAACTTACAATTATTCCACATGCAATAGAATTTTCCCTTTTCAAGGCTTTGTAAGTTTCAAGTTCTCATCTGAGTTGAGCAGTGTCACCCTCTTTTGGCTGACAAAGAACATGGTTTATGCCTTCGAGCGCATTTTTCTTGTCTAAGACATACCATATCTTATGACTCCAAATGTCATAATTGTCACCATTCAGTTTTTCTTCTTTGTTTTAGTTAGCAATGATACTTTTAGAATCCATGTCTCTAAGTTAGAGATAATTTAACAAGAATTCTCATCAATAAGGCATGTATAAATATATAGTCAAGCAAATTAATTCTAATAATGGTTTCACATATGGTGTAAAATCGAAAGGGTATTCAAAATATACAATCATCATTTACACTTCAAATGTTTAACTAAAATCAGAATATAATTTCTTAATATATATTTAATAAAGATTTTATGCACCAAAAAGCTTAGTCTTTACATAATAAAAAGATATCACAATAATAAAATAAAATAATCCAAGGCATTTAGGAAAATAATAAATTATTATCAATATCCAAAATATGTCCAAAACAAGACATCAAATATGTCCAAAACAATACATCAAATATGTCCAAAACAATACATCAAATCAACATGATCAACTAAGGAACATAACTATCAAGATAAATTCCAGTGACGTTGACCCATTTAACACCTAGGGCCAATACAATTTCCCATAAGGGTTCGTCAAGTTCAATATTCTCACATTCCTCAATCAATGCAAGCTTCCATATGGGTGGAAGAGCATCACTCAATAGCAAAAGAACTTCCTCTTTATTAAGAACGATGAATTTTACAATTTCATCAATTTTCTCATTAAAGACACTGGGAAAATCCAAAAGAGAGCCTGACTCATTCATCTTGATTTTCTTGAATGCGATGAGCAATTTATTTTCTTCTCCTCTATTCGCCCTCAAGATTCTCTTTTGATTCTGTTCTTCAACAGAATAGGATCTAATGATCTTCGGGTCAGAATCATAATTCACAAGTGGTCTCCTCTTCTTTTGTCGAATTTTCTTTGCTCCATCAACAAGGTTACTTCCACTTAGAGTAACAAGAACGTATTCCTATTCAGCCAAGTCTAAAATAGGAACTAAAAATTAAGATTATGGTGTGAACCATTCAAACAGTGACAACAAATATCACAAATTTCCGGCAGAGAATTAATAGAACACACGTAGGGCTTATCGGTGGAAACTTACTCCAAAATTCAAGAAACACCAACCATAAACAACCCAAAAACACAAGAAAAACAACATCAAATTTTTTTTAAAAAAAATTCAAAACCTAGTCGTTTTTCAAAAAATCATATCTTGCTCATTTTTCAACCGTTTTTCAATTGCATATACATATACGGAAACCTCAAAATGAGTATATCGTAAAAAAACACATTATGGGCTGAAAAACAAAAGTGAAATTTTTAAAAATCAGCAAAACAAAAACAGATTCGATTTTTAAAAATACAGTGAAAAAACTGTCATATTCAGAAGGCCATAACTCACTCGTTTTAAGTCAGAATCACTACTATAATACCAATTCGAAATCTTCAAAAAAAGAAGAATGGGTGCATATGAAAATCAGGCCCAAAATAACAATAAAAGGTCATCAAAAAGGGTTAAAACCGAATTTGCCTATTCGAAAAAAATACTAAAACGCACCAAACATTAATTATTCATCTATATAAATTCAAACAGGGCATATGATCGTGGAATCAATTATCAAACAACCACGCTTTGATATCGTTTGTAAGAAAAAATAGACGGGGTAAAACAATGGGCCATACCGTTTGAGAAGATTCCACCGGAGTTATCAAGACACCAACGATTTATTGCTGCCCAAGATCTGATCTGTTTCTCTAGGAATACAGATGTTGATTCACAAATCAAATTCCCTTTGTATACTTTGATGGATCAAGGATACAAAATCATTCATCATTTTTTTCAGTTTAATCTTACGGTTTAGAAGTCAGATGAATTCAAAATAGTATACAGACTTTCTTTCTTTTGCAGTTGTAGTCTCTTTCAACTTTCTTTATTTTCTCTTTTTCTCTCCCACTAGGAAACTAACTTCCTCCTGCTTAGTATTCTCTCTCCCACTAGGAGTCAACCACATTCCCACTATAAGAAAAGTGGTTGGGCGGTTACAACCACCACTTAAAGGATAGCTACTGTTCATTCTTATCCTTTAGAATAAGGTTGAACAGTTAACTGTATCACCATAAATAAACCACATACTCAGGTCGGATCATGATTTGGATTGAGTCGGCCCAAATGTGCGACTCATTATCCCCAAAATCTTATAGTGGCAAGCAATGGATTCGTAACGGTGGTTGTCTGGTGATAGTATTGCAGTGGTTGTGGTTAGTGCTAGTGGTTATGCGGTGATTGATTATGATGGTTGATTGATTATATAAGACTTTGTATAAGATATGAACAATTCAAATATACTAAAGAGCTAATAAGTGATTGCTTAAAAATGAAAATAATAAAATCTAAACTCCAATTTAGGCCTTTTAGTACTAGAAATTCGGCTTATGAAAATAAATTTTCCAGCAATGCTTTGAAAACCATTGTCATAGAAGGTCTATTGCAACGCTTCAAATTGTTGCCAAAAGAATTCAAGACTCCTGATATAATTTAATTAATAAAACAGTTGTAAGACAATACTAACATACCGAGTGAATCCCAAAGTGGAGTCTGGGCAGGATAAAATGTACGCAGACCTTATCTTTCGCGAGCTTTTTTTCCTCTCTTTTGCGAGCCTATATAATCCCTTGTCCCACCTTTATTACTTAGCTCCATGTATAAGAACTCAAATGTTGCTGTCTTAGCACTCGTCACTGCTATCTTCGCTTTTGTCTTTGTTGTCTTATAGATATCCTTAAGCCTTCACTTTTCATCCTCATTCCTACACTCCAATCACTACGTATAAGCAATATTCTTAGCTTTCACTTTACCTTGAACTTCGCCATTCCACTACCAATCACCGTGACGTTTACCAAAGGTCCCTCTCGAAACCCCTAGTACCTCGGTAAATACTTTTCTAATGCAACCAGTAGTAGTGTCCCACATATTGTTCACATCTCCACTATTACTCCAAGCCTCTAAACTACTCAACTTTTCTTCCTTCTCTCTAGAAAGAGCAGGAGTCAGGCCTCCCCATCTAGCTAATCCTTGGTTAGGCATAAGTAACCTTCTTCTTTTTTCTCTTAATCTCTAAGTCCATCACTAGAAGATTATATTGAGTGAAAATATTTTCACTCGGAATAACCTTGCAATTCTTACAAAGGCTTCTATCGCCCTTTCGGAGAAGAAAGTAATCAATTTGAGTCCTAGCTACTGCACTACGAAAGGTAATCAAGTGATTTTCCCTCTTCGGGAAGCATGAATTAGTAATAACTAATTCAAAGATTTTGGCAAAATTCAAGAGAGACGTCCTCCATTCCTCTCCCCAAAATCAAAACTTCCATAAACATCTTCCAACCTGCTAGAGCTTGCACCAATATGTCCATTAAAGTCTCCCCCAATGAAGATTTTTTTTGTATCTGGTATACCAATAATAAAATTTTCAAATGCTAGAAGTCGACCCAAATACTAAAATTTTTTTGTATTTAGAAACTTAAAATGTTTGTCATATATATTTGTCAAATAATAATAAATTATGTGTCAAATACCATTTTCAAGTTTTTACCCAATTATATTTGGGAATATTTCTGTGATATATAGTAAAAAAGGAACTAGATAAAAAGAGTTAGAAAAAAAAGGGGATAGAATATTTATTAATCTGGCAACTTCAACTTTAAACTCATCTGTCCTTACTCCTTCCTAATATTTTCGGTAGGAATTTATACAGTATCATCACTGGAGCCAGCGACCAGCTGCAACCAACAGGTAAACTTCCATCAAAATCTCCGGCAGATACTTAAATTCTTCATGTTTCGATAATTTAATGTACAATTACGAGCGATTTTATCATTTGACTGTGTTTGGATTTCAATTGATTTGTCGTATTTGAAAATTAGGGTTGTTAATTTGACAATTAGGACATTGCTAAATATTTGATCTATTGTTGCAATTTGCTTACATGTTTCGTTTTGTGATTTATTAGAACAAAAGTTTCATATCATTCCAAGTGCGACATCCAATCTCCGCTAACCATGAACTCCCGAAGATTCTTTTATCAATGATTTTCCATCTGATTCATAGCATTTATCATGTCGGTAGCATAGATTCAATCATTTCATACTTTTGCTTATATCGAGATAGGATCAGGTGAATTTTTTTTGGATTACCATCATACTGAGGAGATATATATGTGATATCATGGACTCAACTAGTTTAGGATCGAGGTGTAGTTGATTGATTGATATTGTGGTAATCAGAATATTCGCATGATAGTAGGATGTTTTTCTCCATCCAACGTGGTTTTTTATGTTAATGTAACAACAATTATATCTCAATCCCAATAGGGATTGGCTATGGGAATCCTTACTGAACACATAGCTGAATTTAACTACATCTCAGACCAATATATGACACGCATAAAAGTGGACTAAGTTGACCTAAGTTTGATATTACTTAGACCATAATATTAAATTTACCCTCATCCTTTGTTTTCTCGTTCGAAGAAGATTTCATGTGTCTTTTTCTGAAGTAGGCTTTAGAATCTTGTTGATTCTCTTTCATAATTTATTCCAACAGAGTCATTTCTGAAGTAGGCTAAAGAATCTTGTTGGTTCTCTTTCATAATTTATTTCAAAAGAGTCATTACTATGTTACATTACTTTATGTATTAGATGGATACTACTATTCTCAAAGATATATATGATTTTCTAGACCTGATTTCCAGTATCCACTTTGGAGCCTGACTAATCCTCAAGCCAGGAAATCCCACTTTGGGGGTAAAATGCTCCTTACCAAAGGTGACTTCATTCCTCTGCGAATACTTATGACCTTATTAGTATCTAGAACTCAGGATAAGCCTCAAAACGTGTATTTAGGTGGCATAGAGTTGAATTTTATCTTATTTGGGAGATATTAATGCTTTATTAGTGCTGACTATCATTCTTCCTACCTCAATTGCTAAATCATTTGTTTCTTGAAGCCCTTAAATTAAGTAGGATGCATACAAATTTTATGTTGGAATAGTATTTATAATTAAAATTTGCTCTTACTGTCAAAAGCAAATATATGACCAACATCCTGTTTGTCCACTGAATATCAATTTACGTTTTACATGGTTGGAGTAGTTTGATTTGACAAGTAGAGGAATGGAAGTGACAACTTCATTTCTAGCCTTATTTATGTTAATCTACTGGAGGTAGGGTTATTTCATAAGCAGGACTGCTTTTTATTCTTGTAATTGCGAAGGAATATTATTATTTGCATCATTCTCTTCCTATAATTGCCTGACAATCCTTGAATTTAGGGAACGTAGCAACAGAGCAACATTATTTGACGGTATTGAAGAAGGAGGTATAAGGGTTTCGTCATCATATACTTCACACGAAATTGATGAACAAGAGAATGAGAAAGCAATAGACGGGCTGCAAGATAATCTGCTGAAAAGAGTAAGTTCTACACATATAAAAGCTATTAGTTTTATTCTGCTTAAATTTAATTTTTCAATGTTTACTGGCCAAGTGAAAAAGCACTATTAATTTGGTTGTCTAGTTTGAATAAGAAACCACTCTTTAAGAGGTAATTAAGGCTCTATTGGGAATCTTTTTCTTAAGAAGTGGTTGATGGAAACCAACTATTTGATCTCTGGTGGAGTAAAATATAGAGTGTAGACCATCTTCCTCAAAGGGAAGATTTAAGTCAAGTGTTTTAGTTCTTAGTTTGTCAACTGAGTTATTGTCTTATATATTTAACTACGAGGATTTTGCATTAGGTTTGGAACACATGTTTGCTCTTTTAGTTGCAACTTAAGTATTTGAGTTTCTTCCAATTTATTTTCTCTTTTACATCATCACTGAATGTGTCATCAAATAACAGAGTTGTGTTATTGACAATGAGCATCCTGAACCTTTGAAGATTTTTAGACTTGTTCTGATGAAGCTTCATATCCAACAGTTATTGGGTGATATACATCAGGAAGTGGATGCTCATAATAAGATGCTAGAAAGAATAATCAGCCCACTTCGATTACGTAACTTACCTCATCTTTTTATGTTTATTGTATGACTGAATATTTGTGTGAGCTTTCCTTGTTTGGCTGTTTAGGGTAATGATATGAATTCTTCAAAGGGGAGTTTTATCTGGCACGATGGATAAATTTAAGATGGTACGTAATCTTTGACTGCCTTTATTCCAATTTCACCCTAGCCATGACGTGTGTACTGAACCTAAAAATTGTTTTCTTGCCTTTTCAGGTATATGAGACTAAATCAAGCCAAAGAATGTTTACACTTGTAGCCTCATTTGTGGTCCTCTTTTTGGTGGTATACTATCTCACTAGGTAATTAGCATTGAAAAGTGGGATGTGTAGTGATTTTATTCGCAGAAGATGATGTTGTGTTTACTCGAAATTCTGCTTCCAATTCCTCAGTGTAAGAATCTTGTGTGAAGATGTTTTTTATGCAACTAGTACTTTTCAGTATTTCGAATGGAATATCAGTGCCTATACAATTAAAACGTTTTATATCAGGCATCTAATGATAAAGAACCCAAATTACTGTCGTTTCTTAAAATGGTGTAAGGAAAGCTTTGACACTATCAATACATGGAAATTCGCCCCTTGGGATAATTTTTACCTTTTCTTTCTCTCATTATGCAAACACCGGCGGGAGGAGTGCAACGACATACCCGATGAAATCTCATTAATGGGGTCTGGGGAGGGGTAAAATGTATGTAGACCTTATCACTACCTCATAGAGATAAAAAAAATTATTTTCAAAAGACCCTTGTCTCAATATCAAGCTCCAAAAGTAGAAGATACTATATATGAAAAAAGAAAATTGACTAAAGTGAAAAACAAATGATAATATATAAATATAATAACAAAAACAAATATAAAGACACAACTAATTATACTAACTTACTATATCAGAGGCCATACATCATTTTACTCCTACAAGCCTATTAACCTTCTACGCTAATACATGACTTCCATTCCTTTCTATATAAGATAATGTCTTTAGTGAGATGAAGTTTCGTCATATCTTATCTAATCACTTTCTCCAATACTTTTTCGGTCTACTTTTGTGTGTTTCCTTTGTTAAAAGATGTGTTTCTTCGCATGAAGCTAAGAGACCGTTTGGATGTGCTTATACCTAATGGCTTATACGTCATAAGTTAGATTTCTTACTTATGACTTTTGACTAGTTTTTATCATTTTAACTTAAAATTAAGTGCTAAAATTTTTTTATTTTATTTTATTCAATAAAAAAATGCTTAGAAATTATTTTAATTTCTAAAAAATCTTAAATAAATCAATCCAAATAGGCTCTAATATTGGAAAATATACTTACTAATTTGGTCTTCACGTGCATAAATGGAAGCAATTGTAAATTGGATTTTGAAGCTGAAAAGGAGGAATGGGTTTAAAAAATAAATTTTGCACCAACCAGGAGTCAAACTCAGGTCTTTGCGGCGGCAGGGTACTATTCTACCACTAGACCACCTGTGCTTGTTGTCTTTTGTTCAATAGGATGCTTACTTTTAAGTGGCAGATTCCTAAGTAGTAGTATGCATGGTATGATTCTAAATATTTCTTACTTTTTAGCTTAAAAAGGGGTAAAAACAGCCTATGCAATAAAATCAATGTCAGGGGTCGTTATGATGGGATAAATTATGTTGGGATTAGTAATGATGGGATAAGTTATGTTAAGAATATGTTGTTTGTTTACAATAATACCCTTCACTTTATTAGTTTTTTATGCATTTTCTTTGCTAGTTTTAGTTATTTAATATTCATTTTTTAACATAAACTTTTCATCTTATATGGTTTAAATATTTTTATGTGTGCATGGTATGCATTTAAAAATAAAGTTTTCTTCTTATTTAATTTAAAAGTAGAACTTCTATATTTTAAGGTTGTTAAAGTAAAAAAAAAATTATGAAAAATCAAAATATATAAAAACAAAAAATTAGCCAATAAAAATTATATTTATATAGTGTAATTTTTTAATAGAAAAATATGAAGAAATATTATAAATAATAAGGAGTGAATGTTATTATATATTGTATTAAAAAATAATGTAATATACATAAATATTTAAAATGAGATGTAAAAAAGGTTTAAAAGGTTACATTTATCATTTATACTTGTTAACCCGGGATAAGTTATCACGGGATTATTATACCTCTCAAGAAGAGGGATAATTTATCCCGGTGCTATTTATTAATCTCGATAAGTTATCCCGGTCAACTAAATATCAATTTAAGGCCACTATATTTTTATTCTGAAATTAAATGTTTCAATCTTTCACACCAAATGACTCGTTAGAGCTTTAAAAAGGAGAGAGAGAGAGCTGGCAACCCCTTCGAAGTTGAATTTACCTCGATATAGCAACCTTAACTTTCAAATATAGTGAACTTCCAATCACCAAGACGGAGCTTTTGAGCTCAAGATATTGAATTTTGAAAATGAGGATTGAAGTTGAAATTCGACTTTAAATATAAGCAATCTGATCGCTAATAGGCAATTCATGATCGCTAAAAAGTAATTTCTAGTCATTAAAGGTTTGCACTAGCGAAATCAGATTTTGCTATTTTTCAAAATTTCCAAACAGACCATTGGGATTCATTTGGACCCGATAAAAATAAATTTGATACGCTACCTTGTTAAATTTGACATGTCATATTTAGCAGAAATGTCAAAAAATTTCCAACCGAGATTGTCTCTACGAAAAAGTGAATTCCATATTCAAGCACCATTTGACGCCAAATTTCACAAAAGAGTTTGGAATGAGACCAGAAGCTTCGAGAACTGTACAAAGATCGTTCTAGACCAAAGTTTATATTCTAGAATTAATCGTGCTGATAGAATTTTTATTCGATCACGTTTATCAAAATTATTGACTAAGATAAAACTAAGGCCAAAGCTCAAAAGCGAAAACGTCTTGAGATTCAAGCCAGTCATGCCACTAGCCTAAACTAATGACCCTTCTGTAGCTAATGG
>JAPFFP010000089.1:4248286-4264957 GCA_026153255.1 Solanum medicagineum
ATGATATATGATCTGATTTGACATGTGAACGCTTGGCGCGTCGCCCTGGTTCACATTTGATATGACATGATATGATATGAGCGCTTGGCGCGTCGCCCTGGCTCGTTTGGGACATGGGTTTGGGATTTGTGCCGGAGATTTGGGTTAAACTTCTGGTGTTAGGCTGGGAGATGGCACGTGTTTGGAGGACGCCATCCCTTCCCATTCTGTCAGCGTACTTTCATATGTTTCGGAAATCTATCTTCACCCTTGCCTCAGGTTTGATTTGTTCACTTTTGTTTTGTTCGTCTGCTGGATATGCCATGTTTATATATATCATGTTTGTATTCTGTTTTACATATTCAGTACGGTTGTACTGACCCCCTCCTGTGGGGGCTGTGTTTCATGCTCGCAGGTACAGACGTACAGGTCAGAGATCCACCGGCATAGGATTTCCACCTCAGCGACAACACTCTTTTGTTCGAAAGTGAGTGCTTGAAGACGCTCGTGCTGCTTGCCGTCCATTTTGATTGTATATGTACTTTTGGTTTTCTGTATTCATGTATAGAGGTCTGTGGACATTTGTGGGTTGTATGTATCAGGATTTGTATATGTCTAGAGTCTATCACACCGTTTGAATTTGATTAGGCGGCAGGACCGCAGCGGTGACCTTGTCGGCCCGCTTTTATGTTGGGTAAATTAGATTGCATATATATATGCGCATTTGTTTCTGGCTGGCCGAGTTTCCTTGCAGGTGGGTTAGTCAGTAAAACAAAGGAAACTCTGCCGGATTTTCTGTAGAATTATTTGCCGTAATCTGTGCTTTCGTATCTGTAATGGTGCCTAATCGGCACTAGTCACGGCCCCGGGGTCGGGTCGTGACAAAAATTGAGTGAGAAATGAGTATAGTCCCGATTTAGAACAACCATTTTAGAACAACCGTATCAAAATTTCATTTTCCCAAAAATTCCTTATCTAGAATCGATCTGCGCCCCTGGCGCGACGCGGCCAGGGCGCAGACCTGTGTAATGTTGTCCTCCGCATTGGGTCTGCGTCGCGGACCTGTACATTTTGTTGCCATTTTTTTTAGTTCGGACCAAGGCTTTGAGGCCTTGGGCCCAAGCCTTTCTATGCGTAAAAACGCCTATACTTAGTCATTTTTCAACCTCATATCATTCAAGACATTCCCCAAAACCCTCTTTAACACTTAGACAAATATTTCACCCCAAGTGTCCCAATCTCATTCTGGATCTAAGGATTTCATTCAAGTTTTAAGCTCTCGTTCCAATCTTCATCAAGGGAATCTCCAAAGTTGAGGTCTGTGAGTTTCAATCATTGGGTCCGTTCACCGATGGTGCCCAACCTTCCTTTTGACACAAATTACATGTTTTCAAGTTGCTTTACTTATGGGTACACTTACTATGAATATGATTATAAACTATCTTGGGATTTTTCATGAGATGTGAACTGTTTAAGCATATTTTGAGCTATGAATCTATGTTCTATGATGGGATTTGATGAAGGATTTTTAATGTATCTTGCATTAGGGTGTTACCAAGTGTTTGTGGGTTGATTTACAATAAGTTTTCTCACACGATTTCTCTCTTGAATTGCATGATTTCGAACTAGCATTACACACCCGCTAAGTGTTTGATAAAATTTCCGTTTAAGGGTTTTTGAGCTATTGAAGGTCCATTGTATGACTTATGAGTTAAGTGACTTTATGATGATGAAAGGAATGTATATATGTGTTGATTTCATGAATAGTATCTATAGTGTTGGAAGTTGACTGGTAGGCCTGAACAACCATGCTGGGGGGTTTGTACCTCATTTGCCTCGCTCCGGGGGTAGTAGGCCCGTGCAACCATGTTGGGGGGTTTGTACCTTAATCGCCTCGCTCCGGGGGTGTAATATCCCATAAAATTACCAAAATGCCCCTAAAATGCATCGTGCTCACAACGCGTCTTCCACATCTCCAATGGAAAATCTAAGACCGTATTTGTGATCAGCGTGGAGAATCGAGTCAGAAAATGATCTCGACCAAATTTAAAAGCAACCAGATCGAATTATGAAATTGCACAATTGTGTAAAAACAGTAGCAAATTTGCGTCCCCTCCGCGACACACCAGGGGCGCGAAAATGCATTTAATGTTTTTTTTATTTTTCGACAGAGTTTGAGAATCCGTGAAAAAGAGCAAAAATACATTGGTCAGTGACGCGGACCTGTGTATGTTTTTTTTTTTTTTGTGCAACTTTTCTTTTAATTATGGTAAGGGCATTTTGGTCCTTCCCAACCTATTTTAATACCCCAAAATGTATTTGTAAGGCTTATTTCGTATGAAAGGGTTTCAAAACTCATATTTTTCTAAGTCTAAAGGTGATTTCTGAGAGGAGAAGAAGAATCCAAGCTTGAGTTTGTGTCTTGTTGAGGGATAGCAAATTTATCATCCCAGGTATGTAAAGGGTACCCAAAACATAAAACTGTTCTTCCATGTGCCCCAATTTATAAATTAAGATGTAGAAAGTTAACTGATAGGTCTTGGATTTATGTTTCTTGAATATTTTCTTGAAGTTATCTTTAAATCTTATATTTTATGTTAAATTGATGATCATCATGAATTAATGAAACTGTTTACACGTATTATGATATGATTATACATCTTTTCTTTGTGAATTATCTGTTAAAGACTTAAACAATGAGTTTAGGGTAATGTCTAGAGCCTTAATTGTTTGAATATGATGAAAGATGAAGTCTGAGTCTTGAGATGAGTGTTGTGATGGCTGAAATAGATGTAAATTTATATCCTTGGGATTTAACTGATTTTTTGATAGAGGTGAGGGGAACAATTCCTTTCTTGAGTTGATAGAGTGATAGATGAGATGAGGACCCTATTTGAGAGGGGAGTTTGGTTGTGTAACAGTTTGACCTAGATAGACTTATGAGCATATTGAGTCCTGGAGGAGTATTAGCATCGAAATGGGTAAGAGTAGGTCCCACTCACACTCATTAACTATGTGACCAGCGTTGGAGAGGATTGGACCATGAAAGCAGATGCTTCTTTTGTCCCGCAGAGGACTTGACAGACTTCCTTGGGATCCCCGACAAACTCGACCTTTACCCCGGCAAGGTACTGGATGGATGTGGCTATGACATCTCTTCATTATATCATTACTGGCTCATAGGTGGTGATTGTCAGTTATAGAAACTCCCAAATAGGTTCCTTGTTGATAGTACTTTGATGTTGATGTGATTGTATGATGTCTTGATGAGTAGTGAGATGATAGAATCTTGTCCTTCATTCTGAGTTGAGGATGAGTGATTGATGAGCGATTATATCTTATATTGTTTACTTTAGCCCGTTTTACATATGGTATATTCCACGTACTAACGCCCCTTTGGAGCTGCATCATTTTATGATGGACATTCTATAGATAGAGGACTCCAGCAGCCCAATCATTGAGGTTCAGAGCTCAGTATTTCAGACCGAGGTGAGTCCTCCCCTACCTTCGGAGGATTATTATTTCATTGACTTTATTTCAGTATTTTTCTTTGGTTGTGGTAGTCATGGTCTATCATGTTACCTTCCTAGCTGTTAGTCATAGAAGCTTCGTAGAAATAGAAAGTTGATGGATAGTGTCGGGATTGTTTATTTCTCGTTTCCTGTCTTTTGAGATACTTCTTCATATTATCTTATGATAGTGATTGTGAGCCCACTAATAGTTAGTTTTCTATTTAATCTTTCGTATATGAATGGATTGAACGAATACAATGAGACTAGGTGGTCTGCTTAGGGACTATGATAATCTTCGAGTGCCAGTCACGTCTAGGATACCCTCTCGGGGCATGACGGGGGTAGTAGGCCCATACAATTATGTTGGGGGGTTTGTACCTCAATCATCTCTCTCGGGGGATGGTAGGCCCATGCAACCATGTTGGGGAGTTTGTACCTCAATTACCCGCTCGGGGGTGGTAGGCCCGCGCAACCATGTTTGGGGTTTTTTACCTCGATCACCTTGCCAAGGGGGCGGTAGGCCTTGCTCTCTATATGATGGTCTCTTCCTACACATGTAATATGTTCTAGATAAGCATGTTTTACTTCAAGTAACATTCATGCATGCCATATTGTTCTATTCTCATTCATTACCTATATTTACGCATTTTGCTTATGTTACCAATCTCTTGTTGCATTACATTCTACATACTTAGTACATTCAAACGTACTAATGCATACTCTGTTCCTACATGATGTTACCATGTAGGAACTGGAGCTCCACTTGATCATCTTCCTCATCCACATGGCTAGTACTATCTTTGAAGCAAGTTTGGTGAGTCCTCAACTCCGAGAATGATATCTTTTGATCTTATGTTATGAAAAGACTCTCTTTCTTTTATTTTATGCTTTAGACTATAAGGGTGAGCCCAAAAAGTTGTCTTGGCCCCCGCTCAATTCTAAGTTTAGAGGTGTTGTTGGACAAGTTATGTAATGATGTTTTGAGCTTTGACTCTCTTGACTTTTGTATGTTTTAAGCTATGAAAGACTCCCTTAGCCCATTTTATCCTTATTTTATGTTCTTTTGTTGATGTTTAATTACTTTCGAGACCAAGGATGTGAAATGATATGCTAAGAGGCTTGTTTGGAGTCCCTTTGGGTTCACCATCCGCCGTGACACGTCTAGGCCCTAGGTCCAGGTCATTAAAGATGGTATCAAAGCACTAGATTGTTAATGGTCCTCGACATCCAACACACCACGTCGATTAGAGTCTTATTCATGGTTGTGAAGTGCACCACAACTATGAGTAAGAGGCTATGAGACATTTTAGGAAATCTTTCCCTTCTTCTTACTCTATGTCGTGCTATAGAGGTTAAGGTAAGGTTTCCCCTAACAAATGTTCTTTCCTATGCTAGATCATGTGTATCCCAAGAGGAAGAAGAGCCCGCACTCCCGAAGAACAACCGGCTCATAAAAAGTTTCGGGATGCTATTGCATACAAGCTCAAGCCATGACCAATCCAATCAACCAAGGGGCCCAAGCCCCTCATGCTCCTACTCTAGTATCTAGAGTAAGAGATTTCATGAGGATGAACCCATCAGAGTTCAATGGGTCTAAAGTGGATGAAGACCATTAAGAATTTATTGATAACGTGTACAAAGTGTTGTCTATTATAGGTGTGAGATCGGAGGAGAAGGTGGAGATGGCGGCTTACTAACTCAAGGGGGTAGCTCAAATTTGGTTTACCCAATGGAAAGAGGAGAAGGTGAAGAACAATGTGATTCTTTGGGAAGAGTTTAAGGAGACTTTCCTTAATCGATTTTTCCCT
This sequence comes from Solanum medicagineum, assembly GCA_026153255.1. Taxonomy (NCBI): domain Eukaryota; kingdom Viridiplantae; phylum Streptophyta; class Magnoliopsida; order Solanales; family Solanaceae; genus Solanum; species Solanum medicagineum. The sequence continues at coordinate 4,253,586 of JAPFFP010000089.1, forward strand.
CTTGAGCTTAGGGAGGCCAAATAATGGAGTTCATGAATTTGAATCAAGGGTCTATGAGTGTGAGGGAGTATGCCCTCAAGTTCAACTAACTCTCTAAATATGCTCCACAAATGGTGGCCGAGCCAAGGTCTAGGATGAACAAATTTGTGATGGGTATATCCGATTTGGTTAATGAGGAGTGTGGTGCCGCTATGTTGATAAGTGACATGGATTTGTTCCGCCTAATGACATATACCAAACAATTGGAAGGGGAGAAGCTTAGAAAAAGGAGGAGTGGTGGGGCCAAAAGGGCCCATTTTGATGGTAAATTCCAAAGTCTCAAAGGTGGCCAGCTTCATCAAGGCCAAAGGTCTTCTTATGCTCCTAATAAAAGGTTTTCTAGGGACGACCCAACGGTCCAAGGTGATGGTGGGGTGGTGCCTAATGCTATGTGTCCAAAATGTGGTAAGGGTCATAGTGGCCCATGCTTGAGGATACTAATGCTTGTTATAGTTGTGGGAAAGTGGGGCATAAGGCGATGGATTGCCCTCGTAACTGAAACAAGGGTAAGGATGTTCATGTACAAGGTGCTAATGCGGTTCCTAAGGGAAGAGGTGGCCAACAAGGTGGTACCCCAAGGCACAATCGGTTCCATGCTCTCCAAGGGAGACAGGGGGTAAATGAGGTGCCCGATGTCATCACCAGTATGTCAAAAGTCTTTGATTTTGGTGTGTATGCATTGATAGACCCGGGTGCCACTTTTGTTACTTCTTTAGTTGCCAAAAATTTTCATGCTGAACCCAAATTATTGTGTGAGCTATATGAAGTGTCTACTCCCATTAGTGTATCTATTGTTACTAGAAGAGTCTATGATAATTGTCCCATTTACATTTTGCATAAAATATTGCCTTGTGATTTGTTGAGTTAGATATGGTGGATTTTGATGTCATTCTTGGGATGGATTGATTGCATGCATACTATGCTCAATTGATTGTAGAACCCTTAAGGTCAAATTCCAATTCCCAAGTGAACCCATTTTTGAGTGAGAGAGTCATGATGTGGTGGTCAAGGGTATATTCATTTCTTACATTAAAGTCCATTAGTTGATTTCTAGGGGGTGTCTCTTTCATCTTGTAAGGGTTCGGGATGTTGAGTCCAAGGTTCTTCCTATAGAGTTGGTTCCAGTGGTTAATGAGTTTCTTGATGTCTTCCCTAATGATCTTCCCAGTTTTCCTTCCGAAACGGAAATAGACTTTGGTACAGACCTCCTTCTCGATACTCAACCCATTTCTATTCCCCCTTACCGTATGGACCCGATGGAGTTAAAGGAGTTGAAGGAGAAATTGAGGGATTTGTTGGAGAAGGATTTTATTAGGCCTAGCCAATCACCTTTAGGTGCACCGATGCTATCTATGGAAAAGAAGGATAGGTCCCTTAGAATGTTCATTGATTACGGACAACTTAATAGAGTCACCATCAAGAATAAGTACCTTTTACCAAGGATTGATGATCTATTTGACCAACTTGAAGGGACTAGTCACTTCTCTAAGATTGATCTTCGATCCGGGTATCATCAAGTGAAAGTGAGGGAGTGTGACATTCCCAAGACGGCCTTCCGAACTAGGTGTGGGCACTATGAGTTTATGGTTATGTCTTTTGGGTTGACCAATGCACCAACTATCTTCATGGATCTTATGAATAGGGTCTTTAGACCCTACCTTGATTTTTTTGTGATGGTTGTCATTGATGATATTTTGATCTATTCCCATAGTGAGGAGGAGCATGTGAATCATTTGAGGGTGGTGCTACAAAAATTGAAGGAAGAGAATTTGTATGCTAAGTATAAGAAGTATGAGTTTTGGTTGCAGGAGGTTGCCTTTCTAGGTTATGTGGTGTCGGGGAATGGTATTAAGGTGGATCATAAAAAGACGGAAGTGATTAGAAATTGGCCTAGACCTTTGACTCCATCGAATATTAGAAACTTCTTGGGCTTAGCGGGTTATCACAAGAAGTTTGTGAATAAGTTACTTTGAGTAAGGTGTATATGGGTAGCCTATCTTATGTTAATGATGGTGGCAAAGAGGTGACTAAAGAGATCCATCGGTTGGCTAGGTTGGGAGTTTGGTTAGAGGAGGTTGACAATGGTGGAGTAGTGGTGGTTGATGGTTCCAAATCTTCATTGATTGAGGAAGTAAAGGCAATGCAAGATCTTAACCCTGCCTTACTAGAATTGAAGGCCTTGGTAAGAGATGGTCAGGTGGAGGTTTTCTCCCAAGGGAGAGATGGTGCCTTTAGGTACCAAGGTAGATCGTGCGTGCCTTGTGTTTATGACTTGAGAGAGAAGATTCTTGATAAGGCTCATAATTCTTTATATTCTATTCACCTCGGTTCTACTAAGATGTATAGAGATTTGAGTGAAGTGTCTTGGTGGGTTGGTATGAAGAAAGACATTGCTAAGTTTGTGTCTGGTTGCCATAATTGCCAACAAGTGAAAGCCGAGCATCAAAAGTCGGGTGGCCTAGCCCAAGATATAGAGATTCCTACTTGGAAGTGGGAGGAAACCAACATGTATTTTGTGGTTGGGTTGCCTAAGACTAGAAAGGGTTTTGATTCTATTTAGGTTGTGGCTGATAGAATAACAAAGTCGGCTCATTCCCTATCGGTTAAGGCTACTTATGGGGCCGAAGAGTATGCTAGATTGTACATTAATGAATTGGTTAGATTGCATGGGATGCCCTTGTCTATCATATCGATCGTGGTGCTCAATTCTCTTCTCACTTTAGGAGGTCCTTCCAAAGAGGTCTTGGTACCAAGGTTAAGCTTAGTACAACCTTTCACCCTCAAACAGATGGCCAAGCCAAAAGAACTATCCAAACTCTTGAGGATATGCTTAGAGCTTGTGTATTGGAGTTTAAGGGTAGTTGGGATGACCGTCTTCCATTGATTGAGTTTGCTTATCACAATAGCTATCATGCAAGAATTGGTATGGCTCCTTTTGAGGCCCTTTATAGTAGACGTTGTAGATCACCGATTAGGTAGTTTGAAGTGGGAGAGATGACTTTGTTGGGTCCACATTTGTCTATAGAGACCTTAGAGAAAGTGAGGTTGATAAGAGAGAGGTTGAAAATAGCCCATAGTCGTCATAAGTCCTATGTTGATGTAAGAAGAAGGGACCCTGAATTTAAGGTTGGTGATTGAGTCCATTTGAAGGTTTCACCCATGAAAGACGTGGTTTGTTTTGGTAAAAAGGGTAAATTGAGTCCAAGATTTATGGTTCCTTATAGGGTGTTGAGGAAGATTGGTAAGGTGACCTATGAGTTGGGTTGTCTAGTGAAATGGACTTGGTTCATCCGGTCTTCTATGTGTCTATGTTGAGGAAGTGTGTGGGTGACCCAAATGCTATTGTGCCATTGGACGTTGTGGGTGCTGTTGAAGACAACTTGACTTATGAAGAGGTTCCGATAGAAATTTTGGATAGACAAGTGAAGAGGTTGACGAACAAGGATGTAGTCTCCATTAAGATCGTTTGCAGGAATCAACAAGTTGAAAATGCTACATGGGAAGCCGAAGCGGACATGCAAAAGCGATATCCCTATCTCTTCCATTCTACTCAAGCCTAAGGTACTAATCTAAGTCCCTTATGTTATTTCAAGTCTTAAGTTCAACCCTCATGTCATTTGCATACATCATGTTTAAATGGACAAGTTCATGGTAATGTTGACACTTATCTTGAAATTTTTTAAATGATGTTTAAGTACATTATTGCATTCATGTGTTGGGCTAAACTCATTTGATTATTTCTCTCATATATGTTTCTTTGGCATTCTGGGACGAATGCTCCCAAGGGGGAGATATTGAAACACCCCTAAAAAGTGCCCGAAAATGTCCATAATCATAATTTCCATATATCTCAAAGTTCGTGCGTGATATTAGAAATCGGACTTCATATTCGTGATCAAGGGGCAAAATTGAGTACGAAATGGGTATAACCTCAATTTTAAATCAACCGTATCAGAATTTCATTTTCCCAAAAATTCCTTATCCATAATCGATCCACGCCCTAGCGTGACACGGCCAGGGCACGGACCTGCGTAATGTTTCTCTCCGCGTTGGGTCTACGTCGCGGACAAGGACCTCTACATTTGTTGCCAGTTTCTATTTAATTTGGTCCAAGGCTTTGTGGCCTTGGGCCTAAGCATTCCTATACGTAAAAACACCTATACTTGGTCATTTTTCAACCTCATATCATTCAAGACGTTCCCCAAAACCCTCTCTAACACTTACACAAATATTTCACCCAAAATTCAAGTATTCCAATCTCATTTCAAATCTAAGGATTTCATTCAAGCTTCAAGCTCTCATTCTAATCTTCATCAAGGGAATTTCCAAGAGGTATGTGGGTTTTAACCATAGGTCCTTTCACCCATGGTGCCCAACCTTCCTTTTTACATAAATTATGTGTTTTCAAGTTGATTTACTTACGGGTACTCTTACTATGAATATGATTATAAACTATGTTGGGGTTTTCATGAAATGTGGACTGTTTAAGCATGTTTTGAGCTATAAATCTATGTTTTATGATAAGATTTGATGAAGGGTTTTAAATGTATCTTGCATGAGGGTGTTACCAAGTGTTGGTGGGTTGATTTACAATAACTTTTCTCACATGATTTCACTCTTGAATCACATAATTTTGAACTAGCATTACACACTTGCCAAGTATTTGATAAAATGTCTGGTTAAGGATTTTTGAGTTATTAAAGGTCTATTACACGGGTTATGAGTTAAGTGACTTTATGATGATGGAATGAATGTATATATGTATTGATTTCATGAATAGTATCTATAGTGTTGCAAGTTGACCATGCCTCATTCGGGAGGTGGTAGGCCTGAACAACCATGTTGGGGAGTTTGTACCTCAATTGCAGTTTGTACCTCAATTGCCTCTCTCGGGGGAGGGGGGGTAGTAGGATCGTGCAACCATGTTGGGCGGTTTGTACGTCAATTGCCTCGCTTTGGGGGTAGTAGGCCCATGTATCCAAGTTGAGGGGTTTTTACCTCAATTGCCTCGCTCGGGGGGTAGTAGGCCGATGCAACCATGTTGGGAGTTTGTACGTCAATTGCCTCGCTCGGGGGGTGGTAGACCCGTGCATCTAAGTTGGGGGGTTTGTACCTCGATCGCCTCACCAAGGGGGTGGTAGGCCTTGGTCTCTATATGATGGTCTCTTCCTACACATGTAATATGTTCTATATAAGCATGTTTGACTTCCAGCATCATTCATGCATGCCATATTGTTAATATACTCATCCGTTGCCTATATTTATGCATTTTGCTTATGTTGCCAATCTCTTGTTGTATTGCATTCTACATACTTAGTACATTCAAAAGTACTAATGCATACTCTATGCCTGCATGATGTTACCATGTAGGAACCGGAGCTCCACTTGGTCATCCTCCTCCTCCAATATGGCTAGTACTATCTTTGAAGCAAGTTTGGTGAGTCCTCAACTCCGAGGACAATATCTTTTGATCTTATGTTATGAAAAGACTCTCTTTCTTTTATTGTATGCTTTTGACTATGAGAGTGAGCCCGAAAAGTTGTCTTGGTCTCCGCTCAATTCTAAGTTTAGAGGTGTTTTTGGAGAAGTTATGTAATGATGCTTCGAGCTTTGACTCTTTTGATTCTTGTATGTTTTAAGCTCTGAAAGACTCCCTTAACCCCTTTTATCTTTATTTTATGTTCTTTGTTGATGTTTAATTGCTTCCACGACCAAGGATGTGTAATGATATGCTAAGAGGCTTGTTTGGGGTCCCTTTGGGTTCCCCATTCGTCATGTCACATCTAGGCCCTAGGTCCGGGTCGTGACAGGTTTGGATCGGTTTGGTTTATTTTTGGGTTATTTTTCGATTTGAAAGTAATAGTTTGTTGAGGGCATACACATCTTGATAGACGCAAACACCTAGTACATGAATAATCCACAAAAGGCTACTATCGATGCAATCAAGCAATAGTACTAGAGTTATTGTTACACGAACAAAGTAATTTAGTTAAACAATACTAGTGTTATTATACACAAATAAAGTGATTTAGTTGACTAATATTAAAATCATTATACACTAGAGATCAAATCTTCATTAAAAAAATCCAAGCTGAACAATCAAATAACTACCCAGGGAAGGTGGTACAAGAAAATCATATTCAAAAACACTAACAAGCGAATTTTCAAATATAAATGGTAAAGTTAAAGATTTAAATTAATTAAAATATAATAAAATATTTATATATTAATAACATATAAACAATTATAAAATGTATAAATATAATTATTTGGTTCGGTTTGGTTACTTTTGCGAATCCTTTTTAGTAAAACCAAAACTAAAATAAATAATATCGATTTTCAAAATTTAAAAATCAAACCTAACCAAATCAAATCAAATTTTAGATTTTTTAATCGGTTCGGTTCGGATTGTTGTTCGGTTTGGTTGTTTAACCATAACCATGAACAGCCCTACATGCAACCTTTCATGTTTCGGTGCAACCTTTCGTCTACTATACATGAATCATTATATATACCATCCTATTGGCTATAAATATTTTGATCGCTCTTAGATGTTGGTAGAACTTAAGAGAAAAAAAAAGGGAAATTTTTGGTAGAAAGGTTTAAAACAAGTTTCAAAAGGAAAAGTACTGTTTTGAAAAATTCAAGTGCGATTACAAGCCATTGAGTGGTTCGTTGGATAACAAATTTGAGATGCCGCTATTTTTTTGTAGTGAGTCATTTTTTTCTGTGAGGATATATTCCATAACCTCGGGTACTTGAGGGGAATAATTTTCTTAAGGAAACTCTGTGAATTCAGAGGACTTAACTCCTCTCTCCTTTCATCTAATCGAATATTCTTTGAAATTGATTTAACTTCAATTGACTATTACATTAATTTTATGAAATTCGTATGAAGTTATTTCATTGGAAAAATTAGAGTTTGTACTACACAATTACAATTATTACTTAAAAAAACAACATTGTTAAGGAAATTAATATCTTATTGTGTAGCTATACTTGGTTTATGAAGATTAAAACCTTTATGGGTTTATGCTCTATTTGAACTCGATATTGACTCAGAGAACTTGCAATATTTGTCAGAACATCAAAGTTTATTCGGTTAACGGTCGAGAGTTATAAACTTCACCGTTAAACTAGAAACAAAGTGAAAATAAAGATCAAGTCTTTATTTGAATTGACGAAGTGTACTTGTCTTTTTTTAACAACAAGATGATAAATGAAACTGAAGTCATAAATGATACAACATCGAAAATTGTAGCAATGAATATTGCTTCATCGAGTAGTACAACTATTGCACCTGCCATAGCATCGACTAAAAAACCTGGAAAATTCACTGGTATGAATTTTAAGAGGTTGCAGCAAAAGATACCCTTTTATTTAACTACTTTGAATCTTTAACAATTCATCAAAGAAAGTGTTCCTGTGTTACCAGCGTCAACTCCGGAAGATGAACTCTTTATGGTTATCGAAACTTGGAAGCATTCTGATTTCTTATGCAAGAACTACATTCTAAATGGGCTTCATGATGACTTGTACAATGTGTACACTAATATGGAAACCTCCGAAGACCTCTGGGATGCTTTAGAAAAGAAGTATAAGACAGAGGATGCCACATAGAAGAAATTCATCATGGCAAAATTTCTGGACTATAAGATGGTAGATAACAAATCTGTCGTTACTCAAGTTCAGAAATTACAAGTGATTATCAATGATCTCCTCATAGAAGGTCTAGTGATTAATCAAGCCTTCCAAGTAGTTGTTATGATTGAGAAGTTACCTCCTTTGTGGAAGGACTTCAAAACTTACTTAAAGCATAAGCGGAAGGAGATGTCCCTAGAAGATCTCATTGTAAGATTGAGAATTCAAGAGGACAATAAAGCTGCTGAGAAAAGATCTCATGAAAATTCAGCAATATTGTGAGCTAATATTGTTGAAGATGAAAGGTCTAAAAAGAGAAAGAACAATTCTGCGCAGCAAAGCAGTCAACCTAAGAAGAAATTCAAAGGTAATTGCTTTAATTGTGGCAAAATTGGTCACAAGGATGTAAATTGTAAGGCTCTAAAGAAAGCAAGAAACAAAGATCAAGCAAATGTTATTGAATTCGAGGATGATTTTTAGGCCATGCTTTCTGAATGCAATCTTATTGGCAACCCAAAAGAGTGATGGATAGATTCGGGTGCCACCCACCATGTATGTGCCTATAAAGAACTTTTTGCATCATATGAGCCTACTCAAGGTGATGACAAAATCTATATAGCAAACTCGACAACTGCAAAGGTTGAAAGAATGATAAAAGTTCTCTTGAAGATGACATCTAGCAAGGTGGTGACTCTCAAGATTGTGCTTCATGTTCCTGAATTAAGAAAGAACTTGGTTTCTACTTCACTTCTTACTAAAAATGGATTCAAATGTGTATTTGTTTTTGATAAAATTGTAATTAGTAAAAATAAAGTGTACGTAAGAAAGGGCTACCTTTGTGAGGGCCTGTTTAAGCTCATTGTAATGGTTATTGTTGTAATATAAGTTCTGGTTCTACTTAATTTCTTGAGTCAAGTGATTTATGGCATGAAAGTTTGGGACATGTCAATTATAAGACATTGGCGAAGATTGGTTAGCTTAGAAACGCTACCTAATTTAGAGTGCAATAAAACAAAATGTCAAATATGTATGGAAGCTAAGCTTTTTGGTAATCTTACGAAAAATACTCCATCATCACAAACATCATTACAAAACTAACACTTCATTACAAACATCATCACAAACACAAACACTTCACTACGAACACTTGTAAGGAATTCACATAGCTTGAGGCATGTCAAAAGACACTTTTCTTAAGGATATTTTACCCGGTAAGGGTGTATCCCCCAGGATTCAACAAGCTCTTCTATTACAAAACTAGGAGCCAGAATCTAACAAAAATTATGTCACACCCCGGGAGGGGACCCAAGACGTGGCCGACACCCAGAGATTATTTCTAGTCCTCAAGCGTACCACTTGGCCTCATCACATTCATTCAATCAATCATTTTGCTAATCAGCGAAAGTTAACAGAATATAAATGGGTACATCAATCATCCAATCTCAAAATAATAGTATAAATGAAAGGCTAGTAGAAAGAACTAGCTCACAATCTTAACAATCAACATTCGACTCTAGTCTATGAAGCCTCTATCACTACTAGGTGGTGCCAATGATAGACCCATGACTACATCAATCAAACTAAAAGCTAAGCAACTTTAACTCTAAAGTATGATGAAAATAAAGTAAATGAATCCTCCGATGTAGAGGAGGCTCACCAATCCGCTAAACGTCCAAAGCTCCTCAACAATGCGTTTGCTCATGATCTCTATACCCTATATCTACATCATAAAATGATGTAGCCCCAGAGTGACATCAGTACGTAGAATGTACGATATGTAAGATAGATGAATGAAATTGAAACAGGTAGAATAATATATAAATGACAATCAACTCAATATAGAAACCAATTTATATGTCAAATGTATATCTAAAGCAAGAATAAGGAGTGGACATGTGATCCATCAACCAATTGACTCATCAATCAAATCAGGCTTATTTTAGAGGGACTCAGCTCAACTCATTTCATCTCATCTCATCTTAGAGTACTCAGTTTCAGAACTTTCTGGGAGTTTTTCTTATCCGACAATAATCACTTATGAGCCAGTGATTGTAAAACAATCATGCTGATGTTACCATAACTGTTATGTACTTTCCAGGTAGAGAACAAATCTAAACCATAAGGACAAGTCCAAATGGAGACAACAATCTATAAGTCCTCTATTGATTTCAGGGACTTCTAATCAGAGGGAACCTCAATATAATATGATGTGATGGTCCTAATCCTCACCTACGCTTGGTTACATAGTTGCGAGTTGGTTTAACTCTTACTCTTTCAGTGCTCGATACTCCTCCCATGACTCAATGTTATAAAACAATCCAACCAATCAAACTAAATCAATCCAATCATATCAATCAGCCTCATGGAGGCACAATCTTTCAATGAGTCTCATAGAGACTCTAATCATCTTATCAATCAATAACTCAAGGCTAGGAGCAATCATTAGGGAATAATCGAATAGGCAAATCATTAGAGCTCATTTGGAAAGACTCATGGACCATCAATTTCTATCAATCTATCATCATTCTCATATTCTCAATCACAATCACTATCAACATTCTCAATCTAGACTTTAAACTCAAATCATATCTTCTTTCATGCATGTTTTCAGAAGTTAACACACAGGGTTTATGCAATATCTCATGAAAATATTCAACTCAAGAAAGCAAGTTTATGATGATCATCAACATGTGAAATGCACGAAAAAATTACGAATTTTTCATGTATTTTAATCAAGAATCATGTATGTAGACTCAAGAACTTTCAACTCTCATCTAAGACCATCTATGGGGCACATGAGAGAACAATATAATCTAGTGCTTTTAGTTTAGAATTACATACCTAGGATAACGCTCTTTCAATCAACCATCAAGAATCCTCATTGAACTCACATTCTTCTTTCTCCTCTCTAAAGCACTAACTTTCAACTGTTGTGAAGAAGGAGTTAGAATGGGATTTTAGACCTTATTTACTCATCTAAATGATCTAAATCGATCATATTTTGAGTTTAGAAGGGGTTGGAAAATGATCGGAATGCCCCTCAAATTAAAAGAAAAAGTTTCATCCCAAAAATGCCCAATCCGCGTCGCGGACCTATATATTTCCTTTCTGAAATTTCCTGTCGAAAATAAATTAAAAAACAAAGTGTTGGTCTGCGTCCCTGGCGCGTCGCGCCTCAGGCGCGCATGACACTGTTTTTCGTTTAATTATGAAAAATAATTTTTTGACTCGGTTGCTCTAAAATCCGAACGAGACCATTTTCCCGCTCAATTTTTCATATTGATTACATATTCGATCTCGGATTCACAAACGGATCATGGGAAAACGTGTTATGCACACCTCTCTATTCTAGGGGTATTTTGGTAATTTTACCGGTTGTTACAGATTTAAGTAGAAAACCCGGCATTATAAATATAGGAGGAGGAATTTATAATATAATATATTGTTTCACTTCATTAATTCTCAAAAAGAATATATCACTATGTATAAAAAAAAAGATTTCACCTTTTAGTCCTCGTATAAAGAATCTATGAATTCAAGAATAAATACATTGAATTAAGAAAGAGTATGATGACAATAATATTCTCATATTAATCATTCATTCAAGACTAATTAATAATATATTAAAATAATTAAAAACATAATATTAGATGAAGATATATTTTTAAGACACTAAAATCATTTTTTCCAAC
>JAPFFP010000089.1:4268305-4295245 GCA_026153255.1 Solanum medicagineum
CCGATTCAAAACAATAACTAAAAAACAAAGGTGTGATATACGGATATTAAGGTATTAAAAGGAGGGGGGGGGGGGGGGGGGGCCGAGGGTATTAAGAACTGTCAAAAGGAGTCAATAATGAGTATCAACAAGGAGGAATCAAAACAAAGAAGATTTATAAAGATTGGAACTAGGGGCGTGCGCATCATGATGGGGGTTTCAACACAATAGACAAAGACTGATCACAACCAAATTGATTGGTACATGAATAGCGTGTGGTCTAGGCTACATCCAATATTCTCTTGAACTATCAAATCTATATCGCTTCAATTATCTTGAAGTCCAAGTCCTGTACTAAAAAAACACCAAACATTACTTGAGTACAGATAATACCACATATTACTTTGGTAGATAGACCATCTCTAGCTTTTATCATCAAATGAGAAATTACTCGGATTATTCCATCCCCGACTAAAAACCACAGAATAATTCAAAAAAGTCCTCACTATTATGTCTTACCTAACTCCATTTTGCTTCCTCAAGGTGTTAATACATAACCTGAGCCAACTCTCTAGTCATAACACGGTACACAGAATTTCGAGGTACCTCAAGCTAACCACATGACATACATAAGCATATGAATTAAGGAAAATCATACTGAGGAAGTAGTACAAGAAGAGTCTAAACGATCTAACAACATACAAGGAAAATATAATGTCTAAAAATGAGAACATAGACTCAATGTCTAAAACAATATCCAAAAGCCTCTATTGCATTGATGAGCTATTGGGATAGGCCCTAGCTAACTCATGTCTGAAAGAAAACTAAAAGACAGTCATCAAAGAATGTATAGGAACATGAAGACTCACCAATCTTTGAAATCGTAGAAGTTGCTACTAGTCACATAGACGGCAGAGAACATTTTCACCTATATATAAGACAATATAAGCATAAGTATGCGGTCAATACTACGGGATGTACTGATTATATGAGAAATGCATATGCTATGAAACTATGATATGCCATTGACCAAATAGAAAACATGATAAGAAATTCATTTAAAGTATGATGAAAGGATATGAACATGGCCAATGCATTAAGAAAAACATAATGAGAACTTTGAAGAAGCATAAGTCATAAGAGAACATACTCATTTGTTAGATATCAAACTTAACCGGCAATAAGACCATGCGAGCTGTAACATGAAATCCAGTATAACTCCTACACTAGAAAAAGAGAGGCTACTTGCCTAGATAGAATCTATATCATATCACATGCTATATGTGGATCCTCTAGCTAAGGTAACGTCCCGACCTTAGGGCCTAGTCGTCACACGGTGAATGAGATACTTGAAGGCACCTCACCCAAGCCATCTTAAGCATACATAGGCATTTAATAAAAATATTTGCAGAAAAATAAGGGAAAATATACTATGAGCCATTTTAAGCAATGAAGCAACATTAAAAAGTAATAAGAATAACTAATATGATTTTGTCCATAAGCATACTAACTAATACGTCGATGGATGGGACCAGTAACGCTCGGTCTCCATCAAATAGAAAAGACCCCATAATTGTGCAACATAGAAAGTAAACGCCTAAAAAAGGGCTAAAAATACGTTGTCTAAAAAATAAATACAAGATAGAGTGGAATAATAGTAAAGTCCCGAACTAAGGTTTCACCACAAATAACAATACTAGCCTTGAACACTGAATACTAGCCATGAGCCAATGGAGGAGTACTTGTCCCTACATGGTTAAATCATGCAAGCAAAATATGCATTAGTATATTGAAATGTGCTAAGTATGTGAGATGTGATGCATGTACGAAAGTGTAATGCCATCATTCATAAATATAACATAAAAGTACGTATAAGATGAAAGATACATAACGTGAGCTTAAGCATGCACAAGGAATACGACTCAATATGAATAAGAGTCGGTGGTCGGTGCATGAGAAAGCACATGTAATGAAAACATATCATAGGATCATAAACTTGAGGGAGAAGACCTTAACAGACATTTAAGACCATGTGAGCTACTACATGGAATCCAACATAACCCTTTATGTTGGCACGGGGATACCACTTGCCGGGTGGATTGCGTCAACTTCGCATGCATCTTAATAACATAAATGGCCTATGTGGATCCACTAGTCTATCCTACAAGGGCTCCTATGGTGGCATATATTTAGGGATTTTGAGATTTAAGTTTAAAGGGTCATGCCTCAACTGACAAAATGAGTCTTAATCTCAAGTCCACTCGGTGCTAAGTCATCTCATGGAATCTTTTAAAAATATAACTTAGAATCATAAGTAGCAATAATAGGAGTGGATCGAACTTAGGAACCGCCAAGTGAGAATTGTCCTTTCATCTTGGGGACTTTTCTTAAACATCTTTTAGGGATATATTCAACATGCTTATATCTTTTACAAATCATTTCTTAAAACTTAACTTTAATGCCCTAATCATCATGAGTCATGTAAAGCTTTATTTGAAAACTAGGTAGGCTAGGCTTTATAAATGGAATAATCGTAAATCACACAAAAACATCAGGAAATTTCTCTTTTTAAGGACCATAAAAAAATGCCCACACTTCATCATTATCAAAACCCATCACTGAGGTCATCATCAATGCTCAAACATGCATATACTTAGTAAAATTATCATAAGATATCATGAATAGCATTTAATAACTTAAAACATCATGAAATCAACATAACCATGCATAATATCTTAAAGGAACTTAAAAAGGGTAAAATACTTAAAAAGGAACTTTATGAGTGGAAAGGTACCTATAAATCAACTCACATACCTTGGAGGAACTTGGGAGAATTGAACCTGAAGTCTTGGGAAGATTCTTGGAAACCCTAGTTCTTGCCTTACCTTTTCCTTGAGAGCTTTTGCCTTACAAAATTTTTGAGAGTTGAGAAAATGGAGAGAATGAAGGCTTCTTAGGGTTTTGGACCTGATTTAGGACCCCTTTGGATCCCAAAACGACTGAGTTTAGGAATAGAAATGACAGAATTGACCAAACTGCCCCTCATTAAAAATTGCCAGATTCACTTACAAAAACCCATTTATGGGGCGTAGGTCAATCCATGGGCCATAAGTCCTATTCGTCTGGTAACACATCTGAAATCTCCGAAACTAACTTTGAAGGACCCAAAAACACAAAACCTTATGTCATGAATTAAAAAAAAGAGAATAAAACGGAAACCATCTCAAACATATCATAACAAATCACCCAAAAGCTGGAGTCATGAGTATAAGAGCATCTAAAGCAGTACCGAAGGATAAATATAATTGTCTCAAAAGAAAATATAATGATGCCTCATAAAATTCGATATAAGTCTGAAAAGAAAGTAGAGGAAATCCAAAGGATCCACGATGACTCGAAATCTGAGCCTCACCCGTAAGATCAGGATGGATGTAGAGAAGTCCAAAGGAGTGAATCAGCTACCCTATGTAAGTGATTGTGCTCGATCTGCAAGGATGAAATAGAGTACGGGTGAATACACCGAAATGTACCCTGTAGGTTCAACCGTCTGGGTAAGAGAAATTGAAACAAACATGTAATAATGAAAAATCCTATACCTAAATCCAAAAAGGTTAGCACAAGATAAAATATATGAAATAATAATGAGCTAAGATATCCTTAAGAATCCATGGCACCATATAACCACAATGTGAAATGTAATTCACAACTCTTCAATCCAAATGCCAATGGTTTCACAGCCTTGCCACCTGCCCACCGTCAAGTAATATCATAATGCCACAACCTTGCCAGCTGCCCATGGTCAAGTAATATTAGAATGCCTCAACCTTGCCACCTGCCTATGGTCAAGGTATATAAAGTATGAGTCTCACCCTAGCCTCCTGCCCGGGTCAACGGGGTAGTACCAATGTGAATCATGATGTCCTTATCTCCTACCCGGTTTAAGCGATGTTACAAGTCACACATAATAGATGTAAATCAACAGTTAAATCCAATTATGCATGTAACAAGGAATAGCATTACAACAGGACTATCAATGCATGAATCTTATAATAATCATATGTACTCAAGAAGTAATATCAAGCGTCACATCTAATGCCCAAAAAATCATCATATTTTAGATCATAATAATCATATCAATAATCAAGAGTGTCAATAATATCGGACCTTACTTGTCCCAAGTATACAAGAATATTAATATTATCCGACCTAACTCATCCTAAATAGGCAAGTATACAAATATAACAATGATACCAGACCTAACTTGTCCCTATAATACAAGTATATCACCGGACCTTACTCGTCCTAATTGGTCTTTCAAGTCTCATTTAGCCACATTCTATCTCATGTCTTGATCATTTCATCATAATTCATCTCAGATCATCAATAGGATCAAAATTCTACGATAATTTGGCTCAACTAAGATCACTTTCCATAATCATTTCAATACATCAACTCAATTACATAATTATCCTTCTAAATCTTGCAATTATCACATGAACAAGATCAATAACTCACCATTCCCAAAGATTAGCTTAACTTACCTCGATGTCAAAACCGCACTCGGACAAGCTTTTGATCAACTCAAATCCTCAATTCGAGCCTCCAATTTGATCAACCACTATCAACAATAATTACTACTCATTAAGAGAAGCATTTTGATACCCATATTGGTATAATTTAGGCTTAGGGGCAAAATGGTCAAAATTAGGGCTAAAATTCTAAAGTCTAAAATTTGGAAATTGATTTCAAAATGAAGTTCTACTCGAAAAATAGAGTTTCATGAACTATAGGTTCCTCTTCAAAGGACTTGCCTATCCAATATAACTATAGGTTATATTGGATCTAAATCTTTGGACCTGCCTGTCCAATATAATTATAGGTGCCTCTTCAAAGGACAAATCTGGACCCAACTCAACAGAGTCATAAGAAATCACATAGGACTCATCAGGAATGTACCGCCGGAGCATAGAAACATGAAAATAGGATGAATAGAGGATAATCTAGGTGGTAAAGCCAACTCATAGGCTACCTCACCAACTCTCCTCAAAATCTCAAATGGGCCAATTAATTTGGGACTACTTGCCCTTCTTCCCGAATCTCATCATACCCTTCATGGGTGAAACTTTTAGCCAAAAACTGTCACTAGAAAAGAGCTCAAGAGGCCTAACCCTCTTATCAGCATAACTCTTCTGGCGAATCCGGGCAGTTAAAAGTCTACTCTGAAGTCGGACTCGATCCATGGCCTCCTTAAGCAAATCAATACCTAATACCTCAGTTTAATTGGAATCAAACCATCTAGTGGGTGATCTAAAGCTCCGACCATATAAGGCCTTAAACGGTGCCATCTAAATACTGGAATGGTAACTGTTGTTATATACAAATTATGCAAATGGTAAGTGTTGGTCCTATCGAGCCCCAAATTAATAACACAGGCCCTAAGCATATCCCTAACACCTAAATGGTGCACTCTAATAGACCATCAGTCTGAGGGTGAAAAGCTGAACTCAAATCGACTCTAGTACCCAAACCACACTGTACAGCTTGCCAAAAATGAGAAGTAAACACAAATCCTCTGTCTGATACTATAGACACTGGCACACCATGCAATCTAACAATGTACCATATATATAACCTAGCCAATTGGTCCACGCTATAGCTAGTCTTCATCGGTAGAAATTGTGCCGACTTGGTCAACTGATCAACGAACACCCAAACTGAATCAAACTTGCCCAAAGCCATAGCCAAACATGTAACAAAATTCATAATCGCTCTCTCCCACTTCCTCTTGGGAATGGGCATTTTTTGCATCGATCCGCCAGGCTTTTGATGCTCATACTTCACCTGTTGACAATTCAAACACTTCGCCATGAACTAGGCTATGTCTCTCCTCATGGAAAACCACTAATAATGCTATTTAAGATCATGATACATCTTAGACATACCCAGAGAAATGGATTATCTAGCACAATAGGCCTACTCTAATATCAATTTCACCCAATTTCTAACTTTAGGCACACAAACTCTACCATTAACCCTCAAAACACCATCAGAATCAGTAATAGCCGCTTTGGCTTCACCTCTCAACACTTTTTCATAAATCATGCATAATCTGTGAACCTCAAACTGGTGAGCACATATCTGATCAAAGAGTGAATATCTAGCCTCAACAAAGGCCAAAATACTATGAGGAGGAGAGATGTCCAAACGGACCATCTGTGTAGCAAGTGGCTGAACCTCGAGAGCTAGGGGCCTCTCCTCAGCCCTCAAGAATGCCAAACTCCCCATACTAGTAGCCTTCTGGCCTAAAGAATCTACCACCACATTGGCCTTCCCAGGGTGATATAGAATAGAGATATCATAGTCTTTAAGCAACTCCAACCACCTACACTGTCTCATGTTTAGATTATGCTGAGTAAAGATGTATTTGAGACTCCAGTGATTGGTAAAGATCTCACAATGCACCCCATAAAGATAATATCGCCATAGCTTCAACACAAACATAACCACAACAAACTCCAAGTAATGGGTAAGGTAGTTCCTCTCATGCACCTTTAGCTATCTAGAAGCATAGGCTATCACCTTTCCCATTTGCATCAATACACTACCAAATCTCACACTTGAAGCATCACAATATATCACAAATGGAACTCCCTCCTCAGGTAAAGCAAGAATAGGTGCTGAAGTCAACAAATTCTTTAGCTTTTGGAAGCTCAACTCACAATCATCCGAACACTAAAATGCCACAGCCTTTTGAGTCAATCTAGTCAATAGGGCTATTATAGATGAGAAACCCTGAACAATAATATCTCGCTGAACCAAGGGAACTCGAAATCTCAGTCAAAGGCCTAGCACACTCACGAACAATTGCTACCTTGGCCAAATTAACCATAATACCTTTTTTTGACACAATACGTCTAAGGAATGCAACAGACTCAAGCCAAAACTCGCACTTTGAGAACTTAGCATACAACTTCTCTTCCTTCAATCTCTGGAGTATAGTCCTCAAGTGTTGAACATGATCTGCCTCACTCTTGGAATAAACCAAGATATCATCTCTGAACACAATCAGAAAGATGTTTAAATAGGGCATGAATATTTGGTTCATCAACTCCATAAAAGCAGTCTATAGTTACACCAAAAAGTGCTCAAAAATGTGCCTCGGAAGTGCTCAAAATTGTAATTTCCATATATCTCAAAATCTGTGCGTTATTTCAGAAATCGAACTTCATTTTCTTATTCAAGGGGTCAAATTGAGTGTAAAATGGGTTTAACCTCGATTTTAGAGCAAACAAATCACAATTTTATTTTTCCAATAACCAAATTCTAGTGAGTGGTGCACGTCATTGGCGTGAAGCGCCACTGTGTTATTTTGATGCCAATTTTCAAGTTCGGTCGAAGAATTTGGGTCAAAGGCCTAAGTCTTCCGATGCGTGAAAATACCTATACTTAGTCTTATTTCACCCTCATATCATCCAAGACATTCCCAAATACTCTCCCAAACACTTAGACAATATTTCATCTCCAAATTTCAAGTCCCAAGACTCAATCTGAATCTAAGGATTTCACTCAACCTGTAAGTCTACATCTTCAATCTTCTTCAAGGATTCTCCAAAAGTTAAGGTATGTGGGTTTCTTTCATGGATTCATTTCACCCATGATGCCCAAGTTTCCTTTTACCTAAAATTGCGTGATTTAAAGTTGATTTACTCATGGGTCTTATTTATTATGAAATTCACTACACACTATGTTGGGGTTTATGAAATTGTGACTATTTTACTATGTTTTGAGCTGTGAATCTAAGATCTATTGTGAGATTTGATGAAGGATTTTGATGTATATTGCTTGAGGTGTTACCAAGTATCTATTGATGGTTTTATATTGGATTTTCTAGCATGATAACACTCTTGTTCCATGGTTTTACACTAGCATTACACACCCGCTATGTGATAGATATAATGTCCAGTTTATGATTCTTGAGTTGTTGAAGGCCAAATGCTTGGCATATGAGATATATGACTTTATGGTGATGAAGTATGTTGTATATGTGTTAACTTCATGATAAGCTTCTTTAGTGTTATATGCTGACCATAACCTTGTTGAGGGGTTGGTACCTTGACCACTTTTATGGAGGGTGTTAAGCCCATTAACCTTGTTGAGAGGTTGGTACCTTGACCACTTTGATGGAGGAAGTCCATTAGCCTTGTTGAGGGGTTGGTACCTTGACCACTTTGATGGAGGGTGTTAAGTCCATTAGCCTTGTTGAGGGGGTTGGTACCTTGACCATTTTGATAGAGGGTGTTAAGTCCATTAACCTTGTACCTTAACCACTTTGATGGAGGGTGTTATGTCTATTAACCTTGTTGAGGAGTTTAACCTTCACCACTTGATGGAGGGTGTTAAGTCCATTAACCTTGTTGAGGGTTGGTACCTTGACCACTTTGATGGAGGGTGTTAAGTCCGTTAACCTTGTTGAGGGGTTGGTACCTTGATCACTACTAAGGGGGTGTTAAGCCCTAGTTTCCGAGTACTAGTTGCTTAGTCTATGATGGTGGTCTCTTCTTATCTCCATAATTTGTTCTAGATAAGCATGACTTACTCTAACTAACATCCATACATACCATCTTGCTATTATTATGCATTTTGACTATGTTGCCTATCTCTTGTTGCATTGCATCCTACATACTTAGTACATTCAAATATACTAACGCATACTCTATGCCTACATAATGTTACCATGTATGACCTGGAGCATCGTTGGCCATCCTACTCCTCCATGTGACTAGTATGATTGTCTGTCAAGCTAGTTGGTGAGTCCTCTATTCCAGGGACGTTGGTCTATATTCCTCATGCTATGTATTGATACTTTCTTCTTTATTGCTACTTCGACTATGAGAGTGAGCCCGATTGCTTGCCTTGACCCCCGTCAAGTATCTATGTTTAGAGGTGTTGTTGGACAACTTGTGTATTATACTTGAGCTTTGACTCATCTATGATATTTAAGCATTACTTCCTCTTTCTCTCTCGCTCCTTTAGTCCCAATTCCCCTTGTTTATGTTTGTCTCTTAATGCCATTTTAATTGCTTTCATAACCAAGGATGTGTAATGATATGCTATGAGGCTTGTTTGGGGTTCCTTTGGGTTCCCCATTCGCCGATCACGTCTAGGCCCTAGGCTTAGGTTGTAACAAAGATGTTATCAGAGCACTAGGTTGTTAGATCCTCGGAATCCAACACACTGCATCAATTAGAGTCTTATTCATTGTTGTGTTGTGCACCACAAGTATGAGTAAGAGGCTATGAGGCGTTTTAGGAAATGTTTCCCTTCTTCATATTCTAAGTAATTCTATAGAGTTAAAGTAAGTTTCCCCCCTTACCGATTGTTCTTTGATATGCTAGATCATGCCTAACAAAGAGGAAGAAGAGCCCGCGCCCCGGGAGCAACCGACTCCTCCCGCTCCTCAATATAGGGGACAGATTCATGAAGAAATCCAGGATGCTCTCACCTTGCTTGCACAAGTTGTGGCTAACCAAGTCAACCAAAGGGCGCAAGCCCCTCATCCTCCTACCCCGACATCTCGGGTGAGAGACTTTATGAGGATGAATCCATCGGTATTCTATGGGTCAAAGGTTGATGAGGACCCTCAAGAGTTCATTGATGAGGTCTACAAGATATTGGCTATCATAGGAGTTAGATCAGAGGAAAAGGCGGAGTCGGTGGCATACCAACTCAAAGGGGTAGGACAAATATGGTTTAATCAATGGAAGGAAGAGAAGGGGGTTAACAATGTGGTTCTCTGGGAGGAGTTCAAGACAGCTTTTCTTAAATCGGTTCTTCCTACTTGAGCTTAGGGAGGCTAAGATGGTAAAATTCATGAACTTGAAACAAGGTTCAATGCGTGTGAGGGAGTATGCCCTCAAGTTCGATCAACTTTCAAAATATGCTCCCTAATTGGTGGTCGATCCAAGTTCTTGGATAAGTAAATTCGTGATGGGAGTATCTGACTTGGTAAGTGAGGAGTGCCGGTCCACTATGTTTATTGACATGGATTTGGCCTGCTTGATGACCTATGCCGAACAAATAGAGGAGGAAAATTTGAGGAAGAGGAGAGGTAAGGAAGCCAAGAGGGCCCTTGGGAGAAGGAAAGTTCTAAAGTCTCAAAGGTAGTGGTAATATGGTACTTTATGATAGGTGCCCAAAATATGATAGGCGCCATGGTGGCCTGTGCTTGAAGAAGACCAATGCTTGTTATGGTTGTGGAGAGGAGGGTCACAATATAATAGATTATTCTCATAGGCATAAAAAGGGTAGAGATGGTGATGTTGATCAAGGGGATGCTCCAAGACGTAATCGGTTCTATGTTCTTCAAAGAAGGCAAGGAGGGTTAGAGGTGCCCGATGATGCTACCAGTATGTTAAAGGCTTTTCTTGATGTTGTTATGCATGCTTTGATGGTTCTGGGAGTTACTTTTCCTTTCATTATTACTTTTGGTTGCTAATGGGCTTCTTGTGTCCTGAGTGGTTATGTGAACCTTTGGTGTTTATCTCTTTATTGAGTATATTGTTGCTAAGAATGTTCATAGCTTTTGTTCCGTGTTCATCTTGCCTTGGGTCTTGCCTTGTGACTTGTTAGAGTTGATGTGGTAGAATTGATGTCATGCTCGGGTGGATTAGTTGCATGCATATTATGTCCCCAAGGATAGTAGGACCCGTAGAGTTAGAATCCGACTCCCTATGAACTCGTCTTTGAGGGGGAAGTTGTCAAGTGATAGCAAAAGAGGTAGGTCCAATTGATCTCTAAGGGTTGACCCCACGTTCTTATTGCATAGGGTCTTGTCTTGTGATTTTGGTTGAACTTAGTTTGTTGGATTGGAGGACTTTAAGTGGTTTGGCTACTTACATATTGTGTTTCCAATGAGTGTAGGACACGTAAGGTTGTGATATGATGGCTAAGGATGGTCGATTTATTTGGTCAACTACAATGGTTAGTCACTTCTTTAAGCTTGATCCTTGGTTCGGGTTTTTCCCCCAAGTGAGGATGAGGATAGGTGATATTCCTTAGTGTCTTTCCGAGCTACGGGTGAGCATTTGAGTATTGTTGGAGTTGTTTGGTTGACTTATGCACCGGCTATTTTTATGGGTTTCATGAATAGGGTCTTAAAACCCAACCTTGGCATGTTGGAGGTGGCCTTTAGTGGTGGAGCATTGATTTAGTTAGAGCTTGTGAATCATTTGGGGGTAGTGTTGCAAGTCTTGGATGATGAGGGGATTGTTTGCTAAATATAATAGGTGTGAATGGGAGATAACAAGAAGGTGGTGAGAACTCTTTAAGTATTATGATATGAGGTGTGCATTATTTTTCGCCGGTAAGGCTAATGTTGTGGTCGGTGCTATAGGTAGCCTAGCATGTGTTGAGGAAGGTGGCAAAGAGGTGACTAGAGAGATCCATCGGTTGGCTAGATTGGGGATTAAGTTGAATGCAGTTGAGCATGGTGGTGTAGTATTCTTGATGATTCCAAATCTTCTTTGGTTGGAGAGGTCTAATTTAAGCGAAGCCTTGATTCCGCCTAATTAGAGTTGGAGATTTGGGGTGAAAGAGAGTAGAGTGGAGGTTGTCTCCCAAGGGCGAGATGGTGGTTTATGGTACCAAGTGGACTATGTGTGTTTAAGATTGACAATTGAGTTTAGGATTGTGAGTCCTTGTAGAATGTAGAGGGAGGTTGGTAAGGTTGCATAAGGATTGGAATTACCTAAGGATATGGTTATGGTTTGTGCGGTTCTTCATGCTTCTAGGTTGAGGGGATGTGTTGGTGACTCTAGTATTATAGAACTCGTTGAGATTGTGGGTGTTGTGGGGGATATGGTCCTGGTGGAGGTATTGGGTGGAAGGGTTGGAGGAGTTGGTTAATAAGGATGTGGTGTTCGTCAAGGCCCATTGGAAGAATCGTCAAGTCGATAGTGTCTCTCGGGGAGTCGGAGCAGGCATGGAGAAGCGATATCCATACCTCTTTCATTCTATTCAAGCTTATGATATCATATCAAACCCCTTTTTGTGATTTCATGTCTCATGTTCCAGCCCCTAAGTCATTTGCATGCATTCATGTTTACATTAAAAAGGCTCATGGTGATTTAACACTTATGTTGAGATTTTGGAAATGGTGTTTTAAGTGTGTTGTTGCAATCTTATTGGGGCTGATCTCTTTATGATTACTTTTCTCTTGTACATTTTTTGGACATTTGGGACGAATGTTCCCAAGGGGGAGGTATTGTAACGACCCCAAAAAGTGCCTGAAATCGTAATTTCCATATATCTCAAAATCTGTGCGTTATTTTGGAAATCCAACTTCATATTCTTGTTTAGCGGGTCAAATTGAGTGGAGAATGGGTCTAACCCCAGTTTTAGAGCAAACTAAGTGCAATTTCATTTTTCCAAAAACCAAATTCTAGTGAGTGGTGCGAGTCATTGGCACGACGCGCCACTATGTTATTTTGGTGCCAGTTTTCAAGTTTGGTCCAAGATTTTGGGGTCCTGGGCCTAAGCCTTCCCAATTTCTTGTCTTGGCCCCCACTAAGTGTCTATATTTAGAGGTGTTGTTGGACAAGTTGTGTATTATGCTTGAGCGTTGACTCATCTATGATATTTAAGAATTACTTCCTCTTTCTCTCTCTCTCTTCTTTAGTCCCATTCCCCTTGTTTATGTTTGTCTCTTAATATCATTTTAATTGCTTCCGCAACCAAGGATGTGTAATGATATGCTATGAGGCTTGTCTGGGGTTCCTTCTGGTTCCCTATTCGCCGGTCATGTCTAGGCTCTAGGCTTGGGTCGTGAGATAGTCGGAACATTAGTTAGCCTGAATGACATGACCACGAACTCATAATTCCCATAACGAGTCCTGAAAGCTATCTTTGGTATGTCGAACTCCTAAACTCTCAATTGATGATAACCGGACCTCAAGTCAATCTTAAAGAATACCGAGGCACCCTGCAACTGGTAAAAAAGATCATCAATGCAAGACAAAGGATATTTATTCTTGATGGCCACTTTGTTAAGCTTACGATAGTTAATACACATACACATAGTGCCATCATTCTTCTTCACGAATAATACAAGAGAACCCCAGGGAGATACACTTGAACGAATAAAGCCTTTCTTCAACAAATCTTCCAATTGCTACTTCAACTCCTTCAGTTCAGCTGGGGCCATCCAATAAGGGGCAATAGATATGAACTTAGTGCCCGTCTCCACATCAATAGCAAAGTCAATATCACGATCCAGAGGAACAGCAGGTAAATTAGTCGAAATATACATCCATAAACTCTCGAGCAACGTTGGTAGTCTCCCATGATAGGGAGTCCTAAGAGACTGCCCAAACATGAGTTAAATATGTCAAACACACCCCTTCCCTATCAATCGACAAGCATGCATATAAGAAATAACACCTTTAGAATAGGAACTAAGTGCTGTAGTCCATACCAACTGAGGCAAGTTGGGGCAAGATTGTCATGATCCAAGCCTAGGGTCTAGATGCGACATGGCGAATGGGAACCCAAACAAGCCTCTTAGAATATCAATTATACATCCTTGGTCGCGGAAGCAAAGTAAACAACAACAAGAATATAAATAAGGGAAAAAGGGGCTAAGAGAAGTCTTGACATTTATAAAGCATAAAGAGTCAAAGTGCAAAGCATAGATACATCAATTGTTCCAACAACACCTTTAAACATAGATTGGGCGGGGGTCAAGATACTTTTCGGGCTCACCCTCAATGTATCAAATGTTCAACATAAAGAGATAACAAAAGCAAGAGTAGCATAGCTAGAGTCCCTGAACTTGAGGACTCACTAAAAGCTTATCTTCAAGATGCCAAATCAAGCCATATGGAGGATGATCATGAGGAGCTCCGGTTCCGACATGGTGATATCATGTAGGCAAAAGTATGCGTTAGTACATTTGAATGTACTAAGTATGTAGGAAATGCAACAACACATAAGAAACATAGTCAAAATGCATAATCATAAGCAATGGATAAGTGTAACAACAATATGGCATGCATGATCAATGCTTGAACTAAAACATGCTTGTAAATCATATGCTTACATAGAACATAATACATTTGTAGGAAGAGACCATATCAACATAAGCCAAGTAAGCTTTACTTGAACTCCAAGACATACCACCCCCTTGGAAGGAGATTGAGGTACATACCCCTCAACAATGTAGATGGGCATACCATCCCCATCATAGTGGTCAAGGTACATACCCCTCAACAATGTAGATGGGAATACCACCCCCCATCATAGTGGTTAAGGTACATACTGCTCAACAAGGTAGATGGGCATCCCCCCCCTCCATCATAGTGGTTGAGGCTTGACACCCCCTCAACAAGGTGGTTGGGCATGCCACCCCTTAACAAGGTATAGTCAACTTGCAACACGATAGATACTTTTCATGAATTCAATACACACATACAATCCCTTAATCATCATAGGGTCACTTAATTTGTAAACCATGTCATAGGCCATCAATAACTCAAGAATTAATGTCAAGACATTTTATCAAACACTTGGCGGGTGTGCAATGTTAGTTCAAAATCATGCAATTCAAGAATGAAACAATATGATAAACCTCGATGTACATTAACCCACCAACATATAGTAACACCCTCATATAAGATACCTTGAAATTCATCATCAAATCTCGTAATAGATCATAGTTTTATAGCTTAAAACATGCATAATCAAAATAGACAAACCATCTCATAGTATAAGCTTGAAATAGGTAGACAATTGTTTCCAATCAACATTTCATAAAACCTCAATGTACTTTATAATCATAATCTAAAATAAGTAATACCCATAATTCAAAACATGCAAATTTCATAAAAAGGAAGGTTGGCACCATGGTGAAAGGACCAAATGGTTAAAACCCACATACCTCAAATTTGGGGATTTCCTTGATGTAGATTTGAATGAGAACTTGAAGCTTGAATAAAGCTCTTGAGATCCGGAATTAAGCTTGAGACACTTGAATTTGGATGAGATATTTGGTTAAGTGTTAGAGAGCGCTTTGAAAGTGTCTTGAGTGATATAGAGTTGAAAAATGGCTAACTATAGGTTTTTTTATGCATAAAAGGGCATGGGGCCAAGACCCTAATGCCTAAGGCTGAGACAAAAAAAATAAGGAAGTCACAACATTGCTCCGCGACAAGTCCGCATTGTGGAGTTGTCGCGAACAGCTTCTGGAAATGAAAATTTTTTGAAAATCATTTTTTTGCTATGGGTCCTCTAAAATTTGGGTTATACCCATTCCCACTCAATTTTTCTCCTTCATCAAGAATATGAAGTTGGATTTTTGATATCACACACGGATTTTGAGATATATAGAAATTACGACTATGGGCATTTTCGAAGCACATTTTTGGGGCCTTTTTGGGGTGTTCCAATATCTCCTCCTTGGGAACATTCATCCTCGAATGTCAAAGAAATGTACATAAGAGAAGTAATCATGAAAAGTTAGCCTTATATGAATGCAACAAACGCATTTAAACATCATTTTCAAAAATCTCAACACGAGTGTCAAAATCACCATAAACTTGTCAACATAAACATGAATGCATGCAAAATGACATATGGGCTGAAGCTTAAGACTTGAAATCATATAAGGGACTTAAATTAGTACCTTTAGGCTTGAGTAGAGTGGAAGAGATATGGATATCGCTTTCTCATGTCCACCTTGGCTTCACATGTGTCACTTTCAACTTGTTACTTTCTCCAAAGAACCTTGACAGAAGCTACATCCTTGTTTCTCAACCTGTTCACTTGTCTATCCAAAATTTCTACTAGAACCTCCTCATAAGTCAAATTATCTTCTACCACACCCACAACATCCAAAGGTACAATAGTACTTGGGTCACTCACACATTTTCTCAACATATATACATGGAAAACTGGATGAACCATATTCATATCAATGGGCAAATCTAACTCATAGGCCACCTTACCAATCCTCCTCAACACTCTATAAGGACCCACAAACCTTGGGCTCAATTTACCCTTCTTTCCAAATCGAACCACACTCTTTATGGGTGAGACCTTCAAATAGATCCAATCACCAACCTTAAATTCTAGATCCCTCCTCCTCACATCGGAATAGGACTTTTGCCTACTTTGGGCTGTTTTCAGTCTCTCCCTTATCATCCTCACCGTCTCCAAGGCTTCCATAACCAAATTTGGACCAAGAAAAGCTATCTCCCCCACTTCAAACCACCCAACTGGGGATCTACAATGCCTATCATAAAGAGCTTCAAAAGGAGCCATACCAATGCTTAAGTGGTAGCTATTTTTGTAAGCGAATTTAATGAGTGGAAGATCATCATCCCAACTACCCTTAAACACCACAACACAAGCTCTAAGCATATCCTCAAGGGTTTGGATAGTTCTCTTGGCTTAACCATCCATTTGACGGTGAAAGGCTGTGCTGAGCTTAACCTTGGTACCAAGATTTCTTTGGAAAGACCTCCAAAAGTGAGAAGTGAATTGAGCACCATGATTCGAAATGATAGAAAAAGGTACCCCATGCAATCTAAAAAACTCATGAATGTACAATTAAGCATATTCTTCGGCACCATAAGTTGTTTTGACCGGTAGGAAATGAGCCGACTTTGTCATTCTGTCAACCACAACCCAAATAGAATCAAAATGCTTCCTAGTCTTAGGAAGCCCAACCACAAAATCCATATTGATTTCCTCCCACTTCCAAGTAGGAATCTGTATATCTTGGTCTAGGCCACCCGACCTTTGATGTTCAGCTTTTAGTTGTTGGCAATTATGAAATACAGATATGAACTTGGCAATGTCTCTCTTCATACCACCCCACCAATACACCTCTCTCACATCTCTATACATCTTTGTAGAATCGGGGTGAATAGAATAGGAACAATTATGAGCCTCATCTAGAATCTTCTTTCTCAAGTCATCAACACTAGGCACACACAATCTACCTTGGTATCTAAGGGCACCATCTCCCCCTTGGGAGAAAACCTCCATTTTACCATCTCTCACCAAGGCCTTCAACTCTAGTAAGGTGGGGTCACAGTCTTGTTTTTCATTTACCTCCTCAATCAATGAAGACTTAGAACCATCGACAACCACTACACCACCATTATCAAGTTCATCCAACATAACCCCCAATCTAGCCAATCGACGGACCTCTCTAGCCACCTCTTTTTCCACTATCATCAACATGAGCTAGACTACCTATAGACACCGTACTTAGAGCATCGACCATAACATTAGCTTTGTCGGGGTGATAATGTACACTCATATCATAATCTTTAAGGAACTCTAACCACCTTCTTTGTTTCAAGTTAATATATTTTTGGGTGAACACACATTGAAGACTCTTATGATCGGTGAACACATCAACATGAACCCCATTACTTATGAACCCCATACAAGTAATGATACCAAACTTTCAAAGCAAATACCGTGGCTGCCATTTCAATATAATGGGTGGGATAATTCTTCTCATGCATCGTAAGTTGTCTAGAGGCATATGCTATCACCTTACCACTTTGCGTCAAAACACACCCCAAACCAATTCTCGAGGCATCAAAATATACCACAAACCCTTCCAACCCTTCCGGTAAAGCCAAGATAGGAGCGGAGACAAGCTTGTCTTTCAAAGTTTGGAAACTCTTTTCACACTCATAGGTCCACACATATTTTGCCTTCTTTTGGGTCAACTTAGTCATAAGGGAAGCAATAGAAGAGAACCCATTTACATACCTCCAGTAATAACCCGCCAAACCCAAGAAACCTCTAATATCTAATGGAGTGAAAGGTCTAGGCCAATTTCTAATCACCTCCGTCTTCTTAGGATCCACCTTAATGCCATCACCCGACACCACATGCCCAAGAAAAACAACTTCTTTCAACCAAAACTCACATTTTTCATATTTGGCATACAACTTCTCCTCCCTCAAGATTTGCAGTACCACCCTCAAGTGATCCACATGCTTCTCCTCAATATGTGAATTAATCAACATATCATCAATAAAAACCACCACAAACAAGTCAAGGTAGGGTTTAAAGACCCTATTCATAAGATCCATGAATATAGCCGGTGTATTAGTTTACCAAAAGGACATAACCACAAACTCAAAGTGCCCATACCTAGTTTGGAAAGCTGTCTTGGGAATGTCACACTCCTCACTTTCACTTGGTGATACCCGGATCGAAGATCAATCGTAGAGAAGTGACTAGCCCCTTGAAGTTGATCAAAAAGGTCATCAATCCTTGGTAGAGGGTACTTATTCTTGATGGTGACTCTATTAAGTTGTCGGTAATCAATGGATAGTCTAAGAGAACCATCCTTCTTCCTCACAAATAACACCGGTGCACCCCAAGATGACTTACTAGGCCTTATAAACCCCTTCTCCAACAAATCCCTTAATTGCTCCTTCAAATCCTTCAACTCCGCCGGGGCCATATGGTATGGGGGAATAAAAATAGGTTGAGCATCCAGAAGAAGGTCTATAGAAAAGTCTATTTCTCTTTGGGAGGAACACCGGGAAGCTCATCAGGAAAGACATCAAGGAACTCATTAACCACCTAAACCAACTTTATAGGAAGTACTTTTGATTCAACATCCCTAACCCTCACAAGATGATAGAGACACTCCTTAGAAATCAAATTTTAGGATTTAAGACATGAAATGAAGCTACCCTTGACCACCGCATCACAACTTTCCCACTCAAGGATGGGCTCCTTAGGGAATTGAAATTTGACCATATGCGTTCTACAATCAATAAAAGCATAATATGTATGCAACCAATCCATCCGAAGAATGACGTCAAAATCCACCATATCTAACTCAACAAAATCACAAGGCAAATTTTTATGCAATATGAATACAGGAGAATTTTTGTAGACCCTTTTAGCAACAATAGACTCACCAACGGGGGTAGACACTTCATAGGGTTCACACAATAATTCGGGGCTAACATGAAGCTTTTTGGCAATAAATGGAGTAATAAAAGAAAGAGTGTCACCCGGGTCTATCAAAACATACACATCAAAATCAAAAACCTTTAGCATAGTGGTGACGATATCAGGCTCCTCATTCACCCCTTGTCTCCCTTGAAGAGCATAGAACCTATTTTGCCTTGGAGCACCCCCTTGTTGGCCTCCTCTTCGCTTTGGACCCGCATTTGCACCTTGGCCTTGTAGATGACCATCTCTACCTTTGTTTTGGTTACGAGGACAATTCATCACCTTATGACCACTTCACCACAACCATAGCAAGCATTAGTGCTCTTCAAACATGGGCCATTGTGGCTCCTACCATACCCTTGGCATTTAGGGTAGTCATTGGCAAACCTTCTATTAGGAGCATTGGAAGGCCCTTGGCTTGGAGGCTTGTGGCGTTGAGGAAACCGACCACCCTTTGGAATTTTGGAATGCACTTTCAAGATGGGCCCTCTTGGCCTCATTCTTTTTCTCAACTTTTCCCCCTCTAGTTGTTCGACATATGTCATGAAGTGGGACAAATCCATATCACCTATCAACATGGCGGCATGACATTCCTTATTCACCAAGTCAGACACACCCGAAACAAATTTGTTCATCCTAGAACTAAGCTCGGCAACCAGTTGTGGGCCATACTTGGGGAGTTGGTTGAACTTGAGGGCATACTCCCTCACACTCATAGACCCTTGCTTTAGATTCATAAATTCCATCATTATCACCTCCCTAAGCTCAATACACCTCTTCTCTATCTTCCATCGAGTGAACCACATTTGAGCTACCCCTCTGAGTTGGTAGGCCGCCAACTCCGCCTTTTCCTCCGAGTTAACCCCCATAATGGAAAACACCTTATACACCTCATCAATGAATTCTTGTGGAAAACACCTTATACACCTCATCAATGAATTCTTGTGGATCCTCATCCACCTTGGACCCATGGATCTTTGGTGGGTTCATCTTAGTAAAATCCCTCACCATCGAGGCCGGAGTAGGAGCATGAGGGGCTTGGGCCCCTTAGTTGATTTGATTAGTCATGGCATGGGTCAACATGGTAATAGCATCCCGGAACTCTTCATGGGCCACTCCCTCATCTTGAGGAGCTTGAGGAGAGGGAGGGGCCGGTTGCTCCTCTGGTGTATGGGCCTTTCTTCTTCTTAGAATCTGCATGATCTAGAATAGCAAAGAATATTCATTAGAGAAAAAAGCCTTACCTCACTCCTAAAGCACGATATAGATCATGAAGAAGGGATATATTTCCTAAAACACCTCACAGCCTCTTGCTCATAGTTGTGGTGCACTTCACAATCATGAACAAGACTCTAATCGACGTGGTGTGTTGGATTCCGAGGACCATTAACAACCTAGTGCTCTGATACTAAATTTGTCACAACCCAAGACTATGGCGTAGACGTGACATGACGAATGGGAACCCAAAGGTACCCAAACAATCCTCTTAGCATATCAATTATACATCCTTGGTCGCGGAAGCAAAGTAAATAACAACAAGAATATAAACAGGGGAAAAAAGGGGCTAAGGGAAGTCTTGAGATTTATAAAGCATAAAAAGTGAAATCTCAAAGCCTAGATACATCAATGGTTCCAACAACACCTCTAAACATAGATTGGGCGGGGGCCAAGACACTTTTCGGGCTCACTCTCAATGTATCAAATGTTCAACATAAAGAGATAACAAAAGCAAGAGTAGCATAGCTAGTGTCCCTGAATTTGAGGACTCACCAAAAGTGTATCTTCATGATGCCAAATCTGGCGACGTGGAGGATGATCGTGATGAGATCTGTTTCCTACATGGTGATATTATGTAGGCAAAAGTATGCATTAGTATGTTTCGATGTACTAAGTATGTAGGATGCAATGCAACAAGACATAGACAACGTAGTCAAAATGTATTATCATAAGCAATGGATAAGTATAACAACAATATGACATGCATGATCAATGCTTGAAGTAAAACATGCTTGTAAATCATATGCTTATAAAGAACATAATATATATGTAGGAAGAGACCATATCCACATAGCCCAAGTAAGCTTTACTTGAACTCCAAGGCATGCCGCTCCCTTGGAAGGTGATTGAGGTACATACCCCTAAACAAGGTAGATGGGCATACAACTCCATCATAGTGGTCAAGGTACATACCCCTCAAAAAGGTAGATGGGCATACCACCCCCCATCATAGTGGTTGAGGCTTGATACCCCCTCAACAAGGTGGTTGGGCATGGCACCCCCCATCATAGTGGTTGAGGCTTAACACCTCCTCAACAAGGTGGTTGGGCATGCCACCCCCTAACAAGGTATGGTCAATTTGCAACACTATAGATACTTTTCAAGAATTCAATACATACATAAAATCCCTAATCATCATAGGGTCACTTAACTTGTAAACCATGTCATACGCCATCAATAACTCAAGAATTCATGTCAAGACATTTTATCAAACACTTGACGAGTGCACAATGCTAGTTCAAAATCGTGCAATTCAAGAATGAAACAATATGATAAACCTCGATGTAAATCAATGCACCAACACATAGGAACACCGTCATGTAAGATACCTTGAAATTCATCCTCAAATCTCATAATAGATCATAGTTTTATAGCTCAAAACTTGCATAGTCACAATAGATAAACCATCTCATAGTATAAGCTTGAAATAGGTAGACAAGTGTTTCCAATTAACATATCAAAAAACCTCAACATAGTTTATAATCATAATCCAAAATAAGTAATATCCATAATTGAAAACATGCAAATTTCATAAGAAAGAAGGTTGGGCACCATAGGTGAAAGGATCCAATGGTTGAAACCCACATACCTCAAATTTGGGGATTTCCTTGATGTAGATTTGAATGAAAACTTGAAGCCTGAATGAAGTTCTTGAGTTCCAGAATTAAGCTTGAGACACTTGAATTTGGATGAGATATCTAGTTAAGTGTTAGAGAGGGCTTTGAGAGTGTCTTGAGTGATATAGAGTTGAAAAATAGCTAACTATAGGTGTTTTTATGCATAAGAGGGCATGGGGCCAAGACCCCAATGCCTTAGGCTGAGACAAGAAAAACAAGGAAGTCACAACACTTCTCCGCGAGAGAACCGCATCCTGGAGCTTTCGCGAACAACTTCTGGAAATGAAATTTTTTTAAAATCATTTTTTTGCTACGGGTCCTCTAAAATCAAGGCTATACCCATTTCCCGCTCAATTTCTCCCTCTGATCAAGAATATAAAGTCAGATATTTGATATCACACACAGATTTTGAGATATATGGAAATTATTATTTTGGGCATTACCAAAGCACATTTTTGGGGTGTTTCAAGGATACTGTCATGGTCTTCGCATCACAGTCAAGAATAGCATAATAAGGCGACAACCAGTCCATGACCAATGTCATATCAAAATCTACCCTAACAATATCCGATCGACAACAATATCTTTTCCCATAAAAGTCATAACACAACCCTGATAAACCTAATGCACCATTAAAGATTCACCTTCCAGGGTGGATACACATATAGGCTCGACAAAAATGGCTTACATATAATATCAATATCAGAAGAAAAATATGCTGACACATATGAATAACTAGAGTCTGGATTGAATAAAACTGAAGCTGAACAGTGGCACACCAGAATCATACCTATGATAATTGCATCAGAAGCCTCTGCCTTGGCCTTGTCAGAAACAATGTAGCAGACTCTACGACCATCACTAGCTTGTGGGACACCATGAGCACCTCCTCTCCCTTTATCATGACCTCCTCTAGCACCAACCCTCATGACTTGAGAGGTGTCTTTGGCCGCTGCCTGAGGTCCTGATTCCTGAGTAAGAAGCACCCAATATGGACAACGGTTGGTGAAGTGACCAACCTCATTACAAATATAACAAGGCTTGGGTTTTTTGCCCTGAGATGACTGCGATAAAGGACGAGCACGTCTAGCTGAACCGAGGAAACCATCACAACCTGTCTGAGTAGGCTTAGATCGGTCAACATTACTAGATGCTGGAAGAGCTACCTAAACTGCCCGGCCTTAATAGCCCTACCTATGAAACCCTCTATCACATAGCGGGTGTCCACCAAACTAACCATGCTAATGAAATATCTTCCCGCCACCCTGTCTCTCATTCCTGATGCGCTCTATCATACGAGCCTAATCCATAACTCTTTGGAAAGTGCCACTAGCCAACACTAAGGAAGTAATAGCCTCTTGAAGATACCCTGCCAAGCCCTTAGAAAATCATCGAATCCTCTCAAACTTAGTAGGAATACTGGACAGAGCATATCTGGATAAGACATGGAATCTAGGCTCATAATCAGAAATTGACATAGAGCCCTACAATAGTCAATCAAACTCATCTCTGCGGTTGTCCCGGAGGCTACATGGTACAAGCCTCTCCAAAAACATCCTCATGAACTGCCCCCAAGTTATAGCTGGATATCTAACATGCTGGCCAGCTAGAACTGACCTCTAAAACTCCTTGGCAAGGCCAGTGAACTGGTATGAGTGTAGGCAACCCCATACAACTCAAGAATAGCCAGGTTACACAACCGGTCATGGCACTTTAATGGAAAATCATAAGCTCTATCACCAGGATTGCCATAAAAATTGTAGCATAGCCAATCGTACAAATCTCTCAAAACTCTTTTGCTCCACGGTAGACATGGACAAGGGAGGTGCAATAGATAGAGCAACAACTAAACTTGAAATTGAGTACCCGAATTTGGTCTGGATGCTTGAAGTGGAGTAATAACAGTCATAAGAGGGTCCACTGGAGCTGAGGATGGACTAACATGAATCATGGCCAGGAGCACCCGAAGGTCCAACCAGTGTGGTACAAATTGGTTTCTCAATGGTAGCTGGGGCTGGAGGAGCTCCCTCCAATCTAGCCAATAACCTCATAAGTAGTTCCTGAATTGACAGTGTAGGAGATGGAGCTGAAGAAGGTGGAATAGCATCAATAGGCCCCTCTAGAACCATAACAGGCTCTGGAGAATCCAATCGGGTCTGTTCCCTGGGCGGTGCTGCCCCTCTAGCAATGCCTCAGCCCCTGGCCCTAATGCGAGTTCTACTGCGACATCGAGTAAGAGTCACATCAGTTGATTCAGGCTCTCCCACTGAGCAACGAGATCGAGTAATCGACATTTGTGCAGAAGAAGTAGATTAGATACTTTTAAACAAGTGATATGAAGAAACACATGAATAGAAGCAAGATGCTAAAAAATTCCCTATTAAGCATCCCGTAACCTCCCGAAGAGGGGTGTGGACGTTTACACATCAATACATGAGACCCTATTAGATACCCCGCTCTTGATTCATGAGCCGAACTAACCTAGAGCTTTGATACCAAAAACTTGTCATGACCCAAAATGGATTACAACTAAAGGAAAGTGAATAAAACAGAAACCATCTCAAACATAACATAACATATCACCTAAAATCTAGAGTCATGAGTACAAAAGCATCTAAAACAATACTAAGGAATAAATATAACTGTCTCAAAAGAAAATACAATGATGCCTCATAAATTCCAACATAAGTCTGAAAAGAAAGCAGAGCAAATCCTAAGGATCGATGGCGACTCAAAATCGGAGCCTCACAAATAAGATCAGGATGGATGTTATCACGATCCAAGCCTAGGGCCTAGACATCACACGACGAATGGGGAATCCGAAGGGACCCCAATCAAGTCTCTTAACCTATTATTACACATCCTTGGTTGTGGAAGCAATTAGAAAGAAATAAAAGAATAAAAATAAGGGCAAACGGACTAAGGGAAGTCTTTCATATCATAAAATATCAAAGAGTCAAGAGAGTCAAAGCACATAGCACCATTACATGACTTGTCCAATGACACCTCTACACTTAGAATTGAGCGCGGCCCAAGACAACTTTGCAGGCTCACCCTCATAGTCAAATAATACAAATAGATAATGAAAGTCTTTACATGACATAAGAACAAGAGATATTGTCCCCGGAGTTAAGGACTCACCAAACTTGCTTCGTGAAGGTAGTACTAGCCACGGGGAGGATGAGGATGATCGTAAGAAGCTTCAATTCCTACATGGTAACATCATAGCATATGCGTTAGTACATTTGAATGTACTAAGTATGTAGGATGCAATTCAACAAGAGATAGGAAATATAATCGAAATGCATAATTAGGAAATAAATGAGCATATAGCAATATGGTATGCATAAATGATGCTTGAAGCAAACATGCTTACATAGAATATATTACATGTGTAGTAAGAGACCATCATGTCCAATGCCTACCACCCCCTTGGAGAGGCGATTGAGTATAAACCTCTCAATTAGTTGATGACTGTCACACCCTACCATCCATGGTTAAGGTATCAACCCCTCAATTTGGTTGATAGTTGTCTCACCCTACCGTCCATGGTGAGTGAGGTATCAACCCCTCAATTGGTTGATGGTTATCTTACACTACCATCCATTGTGATTGAGGCATAGCACCTCCTCAACAAGCTGTGGTCAACTTGCAACACTATAGATACTTTTCATGAAAATAATACATATATATCTTCCTTTCATCATCCTAAAGTCATTCAAGTCATGGGTCATGCAATCGAATATCAGTAGATCAAGAACCCTAAACCGAACATTTTATCAAATACTTGGTGGGTGTGCAATACTAGTGTAAAACCATGCAAGAAAACTTGAAGTAAATCAACCCACCAATGCTTGGTAATGCCCTCATGCAATGTACATTGAAACCTTTCATCAAATCTCAAAATAGATACTAGATTTATAGCTCAAAACATGCTTAAACAGCCACACTTTTATGAAACCCCAACATAGTTCATAGTCAAATTCATAATAAGTAAGACCCATAAGTACATCAACTTAGAAACATGCAATTTATGTAGAAAAGAAGCTTGGGCACCATGGGCGAAAGGACCCAATGGTTGAAACCCACATACCTTAACTTTGGAGAATTCCTTGATAAAGATTGAGATGAGAACTTAAAGCTCGAGTGAATTCCTGAAGATCCAGAATGAGAGTTGGCACTTGAATTTTGGGTAAAATATTTGTCTAAGTGTTTAAGGGTGTATTGGGGAATGTCTTGTATGATATGAAGGTGACATATGACTAAGTATATGTATTTTATGAATGGGAAGAATTAGATCCAAGACACAAATTCATTGGACCGAGATAAGGAAATATTTGGCAAAAAAATACATAGGGGTGCACCCAAGGCGCATCGCACCAGGGGCGTAAAAACCTCTCTGGATATTGCAACTTTGAATTTTCGAATTTTGATATGGTGGCTCTAAAATCAGAGTTAGACCCATTTTCCACTCAATTTTTCCCCCTTATCATGAATATGAAGTCAGATTTTGGATATAATACACGGATTTTGAGATATATGTAAATTACCAATTTGGGCACTTCCGAGGCACATTTTCAGGCACTTTTTGGGGCCATTTCAATATCTTCCCCTTGGGAACATTCATCCCCGAATGTTAAAGAAACGTACATAAGAAAAGTAACCATGAA
This sequence comes from Solanum medicagineum, assembly GCA_026153255.1. Classification (NCBI taxonomy): domain Eukaryota; kingdom Viridiplantae; phylum Streptophyta; class Magnoliopsida; order Solanales; family Solanaceae; genus Solanum; species Solanum medicagineum. The sequence continues at coordinate 4,294,839 of JAPFFP010000089.1, forward strand.
GAAATTAGCCCCAACAAGAATGCAAGAGTGCACTTAAACGTCGCTTCAAAAATGTCAACATGAGTGTCAAAATCACCATGAACTTGTCAACATAAACATGAATGCATGCAATGACATAAAAGGCTGATGCATGAGACATGAAATCACATAGAAGACAGAGAATTAGTACCTTAGGCTTGAGTAGAATGGAAGAGATAGGGATATTACTTTTGCATGTCCGCCTCGATTTCCCATGTGGCACTTTCAACTTGTGGATTCCTCCAAAGGATATTAACGGAAGCCACATCCTTGTTCTCAACCTCTTCACTTGTCTATCCAAGATCTCTACTTGAACTTCTTCATAAGTCAAGTTGTCTTCAACAACACCCACAACATCCAATGGGACAATAGCATTCGGGTCACCCACA
>JAPFFP010000089.1:4295345-4322432 GCA_026153255.1 Solanum medicagineum
AAATAACATATACAAAAAGTTGAGAAATAATTCAAAAAATTCATTAAATAGAGATAAATAAGTTCTTAAAAATTCTTTGCAATTATAAGGAGTCAAACATGTGACCTCTAACTCACCAAATAACACCTTAACCACCAAGCCAAATTAACTATTTGCTTAGTCTTCCACAAAAAGTCAAAATAGTTACCATGAAACAAGCACCTCGCTGTGGCTTCTAAATACGAGAATATTAAAAATTTGATTGATTTTCAAATTTTCATATGTGCTTAGAAAAAGTAACATATGTTTTATATTTAAAACACATATTATAAATTTGATTGGCTCTAAAAATTTCACATGTAGTACGTAAAAAATTATATTAAAAACATTATAAATCACAATAATTAACAGTTTGAATTATTAAAATACCACATAAAATTTGGTTGACTCTCATGAGTCCATTCGTTTCACATAAATTAAGGCTACTGAATCTATAAGTGTCAATGCTTTACTTTTTAAAACAATTTTGAGTCCTTTCATGAATTGTTCATTGATTAAATTTTTTGTGACTTGTGTCGTATTGGACACCATGTTTTTGTTATTGTCATGCAGGATTGTTCACCGCTTGGATAAAAGTTGATACAAATTGAAAAAATTGAATCAAATTGACATTATTTGGATTTGGTTAGGACGAGTTTTACATTTTAGAAATTAATAATATTTGATTTGATTTTGTTCATAAAATTGAATAGATAACTGAACTAAATTGATAATTATATACATGTATTTTATGATAATACATACGTAATATACTATTTTTTATGAAAACTTTTGAATATATTGTCTACATTTCATCAAAATTATAATTTATTTATGAAAGTAAAAACACCCAAGACGAGAGCATTTATTTTATTGATTTCATATATATGAGTGTCTATGACAGTTCATAAATTTTAATGTTATGCAGATTGTCACACCCCAAATCTAAATAAGGCAAACAAGTACCACATGAACATGTATGTTATGCAAATAATGTATGGCAAATATTATATCAAGGATGGAACTGAAAAAGGTTCTACATATTACCGACCAATACAAAAGCAAAATCATAGTCCATTGGCACATTATTATCTTATTAGTTAGTTTATGGTAAGGTTTGCCCCTTACCAACTAGAACACAAAGCATTTTGATAAATAAAGAAATTAAATTTGGATATACAGTTAGATGACAAGAAAAGAATGTGTAATGACCTCCATGGTCATTTTTGTGCTTTTGTGTATTTTCATTGTTTAGCCCCTTCCTATAGTCTCTTTATAGCTTCAGTGTGGTATTGAGATAGGTGCCACACGTTTTCGAGGTGATGGAGGAGTTTGGTATGATTTTTTCATTTTTTTAGGCTTTAAAGTGAAAGGAGTTGACTTTAGTCAACATCTAGAGATTCGGATGTCGTATTAGAATTTTGATAGTTTTATTAACTCTAGAAAGTCCACTTTATTAGGAGAATGATTGGTTTGAATCTCGGGCCATCGTTTTAAATTTATGCGATTGAGTGTTTCAACCTTAAAGTTTTGGCCACTTTTAACTTTAGTCAATATTTTGGATAAACGCACTTCGATAAAATTTTCTTCAGTGAGGATAATTAATTCCAGAATTCCAAGTTTGGTCTAGAACGACCTTTGGTTCAGTTCTCAAGGTGTTTGAAACGAACTTTTGGTCTTTATGCGTTTTATTTGTTCATTCATTGAAAGAGTTAGCTTTGGTCAATATTTTAACAAGACAACCTTCGTTGGCTATTTCATTGATTTCATCAATTCTTGAAAATTATTTTCATTTGAGTAGCTTAGTTTGTTTGCATTAGCGAGGTTACTAACGAGTTTCAAGCTCCTATCGGGTGAATTTTCTTCTTGGTGTTCAACTGATGTAGTGTTGTTGTTGCAACACTATCTTCTTCTCCGTAGGCCCTTATATCACGATCCTCCACTTGACCATTAACAAAAGAGAAGAATTTGGAGTCAAGGTGTAACACCTCTCAATGCAGCTCGAAAAGAATCTATGATGCATTTTTTAAAAACATCTTAAATTTCATGCAGAATTTCATAAATCCGACTTCATATTCTTATTCAGAGGTCAAAATTTGAGTGGTAAAATAGTTCCCTACAAATTATAGGTAGCCCTGTCAAAAAATAATTTTTTTGATGAAATTGCGCAAACTAGTAGGATCTACAACAAGTCTGCGTCACAGACTTGCTGCGCATAGGTCGAAACCCAAATTTTCTCTGTTTCAGTAGAAAGCATTTGGGTAATAATCCTATGCCAATATAGACGAAAATTTCACGTTTTTCAGCCATTTCATGCCCTAGAACTAAAAGAAATACTCTAAAAAATCCTCTCCAATCTCCTTAAATCTTCCATTCAATCTCAAGCTTTTTCAAGAACTCTTGTTGGAATTCAAGAAACCAAGTGAATTCCAAGTCTTCTTTAAGTTTCTTTCAAGAAAATCTCAAGTTTAAGGTATATGGATATTCCATCCATGGGTCCTTCCAACCATGGAGCCCTAAAACTATTTTTATCAAATTCTTGATTCTAATGACTAATTCTTTATAGGTATCTTCTACTATCACTCCCTTGCATGAAATATGTTAGGAATTTGTTGGTTATTGATCTATTGATTCATGGGTTCCTACTAATGATTGAGATTATGATATGCTTATTATTTTAAAGCTTTCTAAACTATGGAATCTTGAAAGACATGAAATATTATGAATTTTTGAATGGTTTTCATGACACCCAAATTGGGTTTTGCAAGTATGTTGGTGGGTGTTAATGTTAAAAGGCAATTAAGCATGCTATGAGCTCATGAGAATGTTATGAATGGTATGAATCCCTTTATTTGATATTATGATGTGATAGTTTAATGAGGTAGTTTATGATATCCAAAGTGATAAATGTTTTAATACCATGAGACACTATGAAGTTGAGGATTGTATGAGATGAATTTCATGTTTCCACAACTATGTTTTGAAAGTTGATATGTATGATTGTGATATGTTGTTTAAGAATGATTTAAATTGATGATATTCACTATATTTCTTGAAGTATGATTTCTAAATAATGAGGAATGAAGGCTTATGAGACATTCTATGTTTATTATTGACTTATGAAAAGCATTCCTATAAATGAATGTTGATGGTAAAGGATCTCTCATCTATTTAATGAATAAATATATTATGGTAGAGGATCTCCCATCTAAGGAATGATTAAGGAGCTATCTTATGACTTTCACTCTATGATATCAATGGGTCGGGAATTGGATAAATTTCCCTCTCATATGACTTGGAATGATTTAATGATATGATACTATGACTTATGATTTTTCTACTCTTGTGAGAGCTCTACCTAGCACTAAGTGGACTAGAGGCGAATACCCAAGTCCCAAAATTATGTGTCATCTTAGGTAAAGGGATTAGAGGCGATTAACCAAATTCCTAAATGGCGAGTACCCTAATGATAAGGGCTTGAGTGTACCCGAGTCCGAGGGCTTGAGGTGAGTACCCAAGTCCAAGAACTAGAAGTGAGTACCCGGTTCACACATGGCTTAGTGGATCTACTTAGGCATTAGGAGGTTCACCTTGGCGAAGTGACTTCCCTCTTTCTTCTAGTGTAAGGGAAACATCGGGACTCCATGGATTAGCTCACATGGTTTATGTCGATTATGATGTCTTTCACTATGTTTTATGAACTCCCCAAGGCTTATGGTATATGTCACTTTCTTATTTATGATTTTCTTATACATTCTCAGGATCCCCTCATGTCCTCATGATATCCTCTTATGATGATTTATGATGGTTCCTTTTTATTATGTCTAAATATGCTTACTACAACTGATGGTGTTTCGAATTCATATACCTCATCGTTTTACAAACTCAAATGATTTCCTCACATATGTTTATGGTCCCATGATATTATAAATGGTGTTACTCATAAATTTATATGACTCTCTCTTTTCAAGTATGCATAGTCTTCTTCTTTATGATTATTAGTGGCTCACTTATAATGAGATGGTCCTTCCCTTGAAGTAGATGCTTTGTTGTTCCTAAAAGGTATTATGAGTTTACTTATGCATGATGATATATGTTCCTTATTTATTCCAAGTTTAAATGTTTTATCATGAAATCAATCAAGTGTGCATTCTTTACTTTTCATATGTATTATCCTATGTTGCATGGCTTAAGAAATATTTTAAATGATTATATTGTTGCTATTTTTTATGGTTAATGAATTGTTGCATTGCATGCCCACATACTAGTACATTCAAAGTATTAACACATATTCTTTTCCCCACATGATTTAACCATGTAGGGACCAAAGCACTTATTCATCCTCCTCCACTTGGCTAGTTGGCTTGCTTGAAGATTGCTATTAGTGAGTCCTCCATTTCAAGGACAACAACCACTTTCTTTTTATGCTATATCAAAGATTTAGTTACTTTTGAACATCTACTTTTGAGGGTGAGCCCGGGAGATATCTTGGCCCCCATCCCACTCATGTTAGAGGTGTTGTTAGATATATGTGATGAACTTGACTCTTATGATGTGATTTGTTGTCAAAATACAACACATTTGATACCTAAAACTTAGGAGTTTGTGCGTTCTCAATGCGACTTTTATGGTTTATATGTATTTTTGTGTGTGTTTTTGCAGGGAAAGCAGGTTGACACAATTTTGGGAAAAGTTGCAGGTTTTGCTAGTTTTTTAGCACATAAGAGACCTCTACAAGTCATAGAGGTGGTCCTGTGGAGATTTTCAATGCTTAAAGTGCAAGATTTGATAACTTGAAGGTCAGCCACGTGAAACCTAGTTACGACCCGTAGTACCCTCTACGAGTCGTAAAGGGATGTCCTGTAGTGATTTCCAGTGTTGATTGAACTTGGACTAAGAAAGATAGCTGAAGACTACGAGAGGTTAATATGAGTCATAGAGCAGACTACGATTCATAATGGTGTTCCATATTAGTGAAGTCCAACATTGAAGAAGGTGACCAGGAAAGCCCGATTACGGCTCGTGACTCGCATTACGAGTTGTAACTGTGAGTCGTATCATGCACCTACCAGCTCTTTTAATTAATTTAGGGACTTGTTTGTAAATACTATATATAGTATATTTTAGGTTTTTAGCCGTAAGTTTTACGCAGATAGATAGAGCACGAAATTTTAGACTATTTAGGGTTTATCTATGGAGACTAAATTTTGGAGATTACATTCACTTAGGGATTCATTACATCTTTCAAGCTTGTGATTCTAAATACAAAGTCGATTTTATTGTTCTTCAATCTCTTTGGGTAAGTGCCTAACTATGTCTTCCATATTCATTGTTTATTCATTCATTCAAGCTATAAGTAGCTAAACCCACAACTTGGGGTTGTGGGCACCATTAGAATCTAACTTAGAAAACCCGAATTATTTGTTATTCCTGAGTTAGGTATTTGAATGTATTAGCCATTTCTCTTCATTTTGCGTGTTGTCTAATGGTGGCCTACATTAGATGCCCCCTGGTGTCATGATCCAGATCCAAGTAGTGATGAATAGGTAAAGGGAATAGTTAACTGAATTTAATGATGTGTTCTCGTCTAGTCAACCAAACCGGCGAAGGAGAGGTTGACTAGGACAATGGGTAATGGTTAGTCTGGCATGCTATGGAGACCAGCCAAGTTTCATAGTGAAATTCGACCTTCACCTTCAGAAGAGGGCTGGAAGAACCTAATTACCATCCGGCATGCAATGTCCTAATTGAGATTTGTATTATCAGGGGAGATTAAGTTAGTGACTCATGGGGAACACATTTACCCAAGTTGCTCTCCAATTTGATTGTCTCTCCTTTTTGTTAGTTTAGTTTAATTTTCTACCAAACATTGCAAACCCCCCTTTTTTGAGAGTTGAGTTAGTTAATTCTTGAATTGTGTATTGGTGAACAAGTTGTAAAGTCTCGTACTCCCTGTGGGATTTGACCCTAACCTTGGTTAGGTTTTTACTTTGACGATCGCTTTGACCTTGAAATAGAGGCGTATCTTGAGTGTGATTATAAGAAAAATGGCGTCGTTGCCGGGGAACACAACGATACTTTGATTTGGATTTACTCATAGTACAATTCAAGTGTTTAGTCTCTTGTATTTTACTTTTGTTTTTGGTTTTGGTTGTTTAGTTTCTTTGCAGGGTATACAAGGTGTTATATGCCCAATACAAGGAGTCAAGGCATTCCCTTAGCTCCAACTGATTTAGAGATCTAGTGAGTTACAAGGAAAATGACTCAAGCAAATAGTAATATCGCAGTTAATGAAGCTATGAATCGGAATGATGATTTGAGGATAGGGATGACAATCCACTACCATTAGAGAATAGGCCGCAACCTACGGACTTCAATGAGAATGCTTATACATGGAATCAATATAGATTGAATCCCATGGCCATGGACGTAACGGGAGCTACAGTGTTGCCACCATTACCGACTGACACTAAGTCCACGGTGTTAAGTGGATTACTCCAAATGCTTCAAAATCATGGTTTGTTTGTGGTCTACCTTCCGAGGATCCTCATAGCCATTTGCATAATGTAGCTTTTATGTGAAAGAGAGTGATGGGAACACAAAATCTTTCCATGTATGCTGTTGGGTTGCGTGTCTTCCCTCTATCTCTTACTGATAATGTAATGGTATGGCTATTAGAACTTCCACAAAGCTCAATCACCAGTTGGGCGGATCTACAAAAGGGCTTTTGGGAAAGGTACTTCCCGAGGTCAAAGAAGCTCAAATTAAAAGATTAAATTAACAATTTTGTGCAACTGTCGGGTGATTGAATCAGTACAATATGGGAGACGTTCACAAAGTGTTTGAGAAGGGTCCTAGACTATAAAATTGTTGTCGATGCCTTGGTAGAGATTTTCTACCATGGCCTCGATGAAAATAGTCAAGCTTGGGCCGATACTATAATGGGGCATGTTCTTGGATCAATCATTCATAAGGATCGTCGAAAGAATGGAGCAAGTGGTCAAAACCAACCGAGCATGGGGGCAAAGAGAGAGAGAGAGAGCACTTCTGTAAGAAGTTCATGTGCGGTAAATGTTAGTTCAGAGCAAGCTAAGATCAACAAGGAGATCATGCAACAACTTGCTTAACTCCGCACGAGTATGGATTGGGTGGTCAAGCAAAATTAAGAAAGAGTGCATGCGGTAGTCCACCAACCTCCTAGAGAGCCCATGTATGAAGAGCATTATTATGATGAGGATGCTTGTTTTGTTAGTGATCAAGCGGTGGCTTTTTAGAACAATGCCCAAGGGTCCAATTCGGACTATTGGCTTAAGGTTCCAGAAATCAAGGTCGGTACTAGAAGGTGCTTATAGAGATAACCATAGGTGTTATTTCAAAAGAAATAGGGTTCCAAAAGCTGAGTGGGGTGGAAGAGATGTTTTTTGAAATGGTCTTTATGTACCACCCCATAATCGTGATACCAGGGCCAGTAATTCAAGGATTGAAGAGATGTTTGACTGATTGATGAAAAAGGCTAAAACCTAAGATAAGACTTTAATGGGAATGAAATTTAATATCCCTAGCATACATCAAAAGATAGAATCTCATTCGGTGGCCATCAAGCAACTTGAGCAACAATTCAGCCAAGTGTCTACTCAACTAAATCAACACCAAAAAGGTATATTACCAAGTAATACCGTGCAAGATCCAAAGAATGAGGGGCATTACATGGCAATCATGACTATGGGAGGTAAGAGTACCATTGAACATCCTATACTGCTTGAGGTAGAAAAGGTGTGTGAGAAGGGAGTTGTCGAGAGAGAAGATTATGTGAAGGATGGGGTAGGTGAAGTGGTTGAAGAGCCAAAGAAGTATAAAATTGTCCCAAGGCATCCTTCTCCTTTCCCTCAAAGACTCAAGAAGAGGGAGGAGTAAAGCAAGCTCAAGCATTTCCTCTCGATGCTCAAGCAATTATCGATCAACATCCCTTTGATTGAAGCTCTAGAGAAGATGCTGAGTTATACAAGGTACATGAAGGACTTGGTTGCAAAGAAATGAATGGTAAGTCTAGAGCTCTCTAAAGATCCCAAATATTGTAGTGATTACAAAGTCATTGGCTCAAAAAAGTGAAGACCCAGGCACTTTCATTATACCATGCATTATAGGAGAGGTAGAATTTGCAAGAGCACTTTGTGATTTGGGTTCTAGCATCAATTTAATACCTTTGCCGATCTTTAAGAAACTCGACTTGGGGACTCCTACTCCTACTAAGATGCGGTTATTAATGGCAGACAGAACTATCAAGAAACCTGTCGAAGTACTCTATGAAGTTTTGGTAAAAGTTGAAAAATTTATATTTCCTACGGATTTTGTTATTCTCGACTATGAGGTTAATTCTGCAGTTCCTATTATATTGGGGAGGCCTTTCTATACAGGTTGCACTCTAGTTGACATGGAGAAAGGACTGCTCACATTCAGATTTGCTAAAGAAGAGGTCGTGTTCAATGTTTTTCAATAAGCAAGGAAGGATGGTGATCTGAGGGTGGTTTCCGTTATAGAGATTGTTGATGATGATGAGTCTGAGGTACCACTTGAGCTACGATTGGGTGTTGACACTTTAGAGGCAGTATTGATGAACTTCGATAGTGATGGTATCCTAGATTGTGAGGAGACAATAAATGCTCTAGGGGTGTCATTCATCCCTAGACGCCAAACAAAGTTGGAGCTGGATTTGCAAAATTGAGAGACGCCACCTGCAAAGTCCTCTACAGAAGTGTCGTCAGTGTCAGAATTGAAGTCACTTCCACCACATTTGAAATATGCATGCTTGGAAGAGAACAACACTTTGCTGGTCATCATAGATGTGGACTTTAGTGATGAGCAAGCAAATGCCCTTGTAACAATGCTCAAACAATTTAAAAGGGTTATTGGATGAACTATTACATATATTATTAGTATCCCTCCTGGGATATGTACTCACAAAATTTAGCTAGTCAAAGACTACAAGCCAAGCACTGAACATCAGAGTTGCTTGAATCCTCCTATGTAAGAAGTGGTTCACAAAGAAATCATTAAATGGTTAGGTTCAGGAGTAATCTACCCAATTACCGATAGTGAATGGGTGAGCCCAGTACAGTGTGTTCCAAAAAAGGGGGTATCACAGTGGTACCTAATGCTAACAGTGAATTGATTCCTATGAGGCCAGTTACAGGATGGAGGGTGTGTATAGACTACAAAAAGCTCAATGCCTTAATAGAGAAGGATCACTTCCCCATGCCATTCATGGATCAGATGCTTGATAAACTTGCAAAAAAAGGTGGTAATGCTTCCTTGATGGGTATTTTGGCTATAATCAGATCATCATTGCTCCAGAGGATCAGGAGAAAACCACTTTTACATGCCTCTATAGCACCTTCACATTTAAGAGGATGCCATTTGGGTTATGTAATGCTCCAACAACATTTCAAAGATGCATGATATTCATCTTCTCGAATATGGTGGAGAGCACTATTGAGGTATTCATGGATGATTTTGGCGTGATGGGAAACTCATTTGAGGATTTCTTAGCACACTTGCATGATATGTAGCAAAGATTTGTAGAAAGCTATCTGGTGCTAAACTTCAAAAAGTGCCACTTCATGGTTAAAGAGGGTATTGTGTTAGGTCATAGAATATCTGGCAAAGGCATTGAGGTCGACAGGGCTAAAGTTGAAGTGATTGAGAAGCTTCTACCACCTACCTCAGTCAAGGGTGTGAGGAGTTTCTTGCAGCATGCAGGATTCTGTCGAAGGTTTATAAAAGACTTCTTTAAAATTTCACACTCATTGTGCAAATTATTGGAGAAAGATACCAAGTTCATGTTTGATGATGCATGCATGCAAGCCTTTGAAAAGAGTTGAAAAAGAGATTGATCTCACAATCAATTATTATAGCTCATGATTGGTCCAAGCCAGTTGAAATCATGTGTGATGCAAGTGGGGTTGCTCTAGGCATGGTATTGGGACAATAGAATGAGAAAGTCTTACATCCCATATATTATGCCAGCAACGCCCAGAATACGACTTAAAAGAATTACACTATCATAGAGCAAGAGTTTCTTGTATTGGTCTTCAGATCCGAAAAGTTCCATTCATATTTGTTGGGAACTAAAGTGGTAGTGCATACAAACCACTCAGCACTTAAGTATTTGATGGCCAAAAAGGATGCAAAGCCAAGGTTGATAAGATGGGTACGTTTATTGCAAGAATTCATCTTTGATGGTATAAATAGGAAAGGAACTGAAAATCAAGTTGTTGATCATCTATCCATATTTGAAGATGGGTCAATGTTGAAATTTGACGATGGATTGGAGATAAATGATTCTTTTCCTGATGAAAGAGTGTTGGCGATATCTCATGATCTTATACCTTGGTTTGCAGACTATGCAAATCATTTAGTGAGTGATATTGTGCCACCCGACTTGGACACGCACCAACGTCGAAGTTTATACATGATGTGAGGAAGTTCTTTTGGGATGACCCATACTTATTTCGTATATGTGCTGATGGGATTATTCGTCGTTATGTCCTTGAGGTGGAAATGATAAGCATACTTGAAGCATGCCACTCGTCCCTAGTGGGTGCACATTATAGTGGGATTCAAATAGCCCATAAGATTTTGCAATGCGGATATTATTGGCCCATAATCCACCAAGATGCTTATGACTATGCCAAAGTTTGTAATAGATGTCAAAGAAAAGGTGGGGTTAGTACAAGCATGAGCTCCCCCTAAATCCATTTTGGTGATTGAGTTATTTGATGTGTCGGGGATAGATTTCATGGGATCATTTGTTAGCTCACATGGAAACAAGTACATCTTAGTTGCTGTGGATTATGTATCCAAGTGGGTAGAAGCCGTAGCTATACCTAACAATGAAGGTAAAAGTGTCACAACATTCCTCAAAAGGAATATCTTCTCCATATTTGGTACTCCTCGGGCTATCATCAATGATGAAGGTTCTCACTTCTGCAATAGACTCTTTAAAGCTCTTTTTGAAAAGTATGGAGTGAAACAGAGGGTGGCGACACCTTATCATCCTTAAATGAGTGGGCAGGTGGAGGAGTCTAATAGGGAAATCAAGCAGATCTTATCCAAAATGATAAATGCAAACTGGATAGATTGGTCAAGAAAGCTTGATGACGTAGTATGGGTATATCGAGCTGCATTTAAGACTCCTACTGGCATGTCCCCTACCTACTTGTCTTTGGGAAAGCATGTCATTTGATGGTGGAGCATGAATATAAAGAACTGTCGGCATAAAGAAGTTGAATCTTGATTGGCATGATGCTGGTTGAATCAACTTAATGAGCTTGATGAATTTCGGCTAAAAGTATATGAGAGCTCGGCATTGTACAAACAAAGGATGAAACTTCAACATGACCATCACATAGAAAATTGTTAGTTTGCACCAAGGGACTTGGTGGTGCTCTACAATTCAAGATTGAGGTTGTTCCTCGGAGACCTTAAATCTAGATGGATGGGGCCTTTCCAAGTAGCACGTGTCTTTGGTCATGGGGCCACTGAGTTGGGGAGATGATATGAAGGAACTTTCAAAGTCAATGGTCAAAGAGTCAAACTTTACATGGGAGATATGGAGGAGATCAAGAGAGTGGAAGAGTGGGACCTTGAAGAGACATGAGGAATCAAACCTTCTAAGTCATGCTGCGACAATAAATTAGGCACTGCTTAAGAGGCAACCCAAGGTATGACCCCTTGTATTTATTTTGATTTTGATATTGTACATTGAGGACACGTACAAATTTTTCGATGGGATATGGGTAGTTATGGACTAGGGTGAAGTATGAGTAGCTTTTAGTCCATAAGTATCCCAATTTTGAGCCTGAGGGTTTCTTGTCTGTGTTCTTTTTCTTCATGGATATTTTAATTTTTGTTGAACTAACATATATAGGATGTCTTAGATGATATTTGTAGTATATAGTAGTTGAACTTATGGCATGTACCCTGTTTTTGATGTTTTATGAAATATTTTGAAAATTGATACCCATCAAAATTTTTGAGTAGTAGTTATATTGCAACCATGCATTTTTGAATGAGTTGGCAATATTTGTTCTGATTAAGTGAGGACAATTTGATACATAAAGCATGATCTGTGAGTTCTTGTTGGCTATGTATGCAATGCCATGTGTGTGTGAGCGGATTTTGTTATGTTCTTATATTGTGTGCTGATTTAGAACTTGCCCTCTTACTTTAAGTTGGATTGGAGATTATAACGACTAGGAAGGGATCTTAGGCCCTTGGTCTTTGAAATTAGTCCACTTTGACCTAAAATAACTGACCAAGTGAGAAATTCATCCCTTGCTCCAAATATTTGAGCTTTACATGTACCATTTCTTTCTTAACACCTGATTAGCCCAACTTTGTTTAGTGAATTACCTTAAAATTGGCTCTGGTCTTTCCTTGAGCATTGTGAACCTTGATTTAGGCAAAAAGCCTAAGTTGAGGGTGGCTACCAAAAGTGGCCTTAGTTTAGGGAATAGATATTGTGCACTTCGATATAGGCTAAAGTCCTAAGTTGAGGGTGGCCAGTATAGTGGTGAAATAGCAAAAATGAGGTGGTGAGTTGGGAATATAAAGAAAAAGAAGAAAATCATGTACTGGGTGAAAGAAAAAGAAAAAGAAGTCTTAGATTGAGTTGAACAAGCAAAATAATGTGCGAAAATGAGGTAAAAGCTGACAATGAGAAGAAAATACCCTGATAAGCTTGAATATGAAGAAGAAAGGGAGAATGAGGTGGAAATGATTGTGTTGGTATTGTGAAAGTGTTAAAAAGCATGGTTCAAGGTTGGCCTTTAGTCACTAATTGTCCAAAATACCATAACAAAGCTCCATGAGCCTGTGTTACAAGCTTATAAAGTCCTAAAGTGATCCTAGCCCAATTAGTCAATAGTCCGGGTCATAAGTATTTGGGCAAGACTATGGTATTGGTCATTATGCATGAATGTCATTCGTGAGAGTGAGTGTGCTTGCACAGTCAATGGTTAAATTCTGAAGTCATCATTGAGTGTTAAAAGAGTCTTCTTTTCTATGAGGGCATTTGCATTGCACTGTCATCATTTTACTTGTTCAATGATTATGGATTGTTGATGTTCCCTTGGTTGTCAAAGTTGGGTTGTCAAATGCATTGATATGCCTTGGTTTGCTAAAATAGCTACATGATCTTGTTTTGAAAAAGCTGATATGGGTACCTGAGTTGGATTTTAGTGCGGTATGTGCCATTGGGTTGATTGTTATGTTTTGCTTTATTATCTATTTAGATTGATTCATCGCTTAAGGACAAGAAACAATACTAACTTAAAGGTGTTGATGTACTGTCAAAATACAACATATTCGATGCCTAAAACTTAGAATTTTGTGTGTTCTCAATGCGAATTTTATGGTTTTTATGTGTTTTTATGTGTGTTTTTGCAGGGAAAGCAGTTTGGCACAATTTTGAGAAACGTTGCAGGTTTTGCTCATTTTTTAGGACATACGAGAGCATCTACGACTCGTAGCTTAGTGTACGAATCATAGAGGTGGTCCCATAGGGATTTGCAGTTCTAAAAGCGCAAGATTTGATAACTTCAAGGTCAGCCACACGAGACCTAGTTACAACCCCTAGTACCCTCCACAAGTCGTAAAGCAATGTTCCGTAATGATTTACAATGTTGATTGAACTTGGACCAAGAAAGACAGCTAAAGACTACGAGAGGTTAATATGAGTCGTAGAGCTGACTATGACTTATAATGGTGTTCCATATCAGTGAAGTCCAAAATTGAAGAGGCTGACCACGAAATCCCAATTACGGCTTGTGACACACGTTATGAGTTGTAATTGTGACTTGTATCGGGCGTCGACTAGTTTTCCTAATTAATTTAGGGACTTTCTTGTAAATACTATATATAGTATATTTTAGGTTTTTAGCCGTAAGTTTTACATATATTAGATAGAGCACGAAATTTTAGAGTATTTATCTTAGGGTTTATCTTTGGAGACTAAATTTTTGAGATTAGATTCACTTGTGGAATCATTAGATCTTTCAAGCTTGTGATTTTAAATACAAAATGGGTTTTATTGTTCTTTAATCTCTTTGGGTAAGTTCCTAACTATGTCTTTCATATTCATTGTTTATTCATTTGTCCAAGCTATGTTTAGCTAAACCCACAACTTGGGGTTGTGGGAACTATGAGAATCTAACTTAGTAAACCCCAGATTATTTGCAATTCTTGAGTTAGGTATTTGCATGTATTAGCCATTTCTCTTCATTTTTGCATGTTTTCTAATGGTGGTCAACATTAGATCTTGGCTAGTGTCATGATCCCAATCGAGGTAGTGATAAATAAGAAAAGGGATTGGTTAACAGAATTCGATTACGTCTTCTCGTCTAACCAACCAAACCCTACCAAGGAGAGGTTGACTGGAACAATGGGTAATGGTTAGTTTTGCATGCTATGGAGACCGGCCAAGTCCCATAGTGAAATTTTACCTTCACCTTCAAAAGAAGGCTAGAGGAACCCAAAATTACCATCCTGCATGCAATGTACTAATTGAGATTTGTGTTATCCGGGGAGATTAATTTTGTGACTCATGGGGAACACAATTACCCAAGTTGCTCTCCAATTTGATTGTCTCTCCTTTTTGTTAGTTTAGTTTAATTTTCTACCAAACATTGCAAACTCTCCCTTTTTCAGAGTTGAGTTAGTTAATTCTTGAATTGTCAATTGGTGAAACAGGTCGCAAAGTTCGTATTCCTTATGGGATTCGACTCTAACCTTGATTAGATTTTTACTTTGATGATCGCTTTAATCTTTAAATAGAGGCGTATCTTGAGCGTGATAATGATGCTTATGTATATTCTATGAAAGACATTCCTTAGTCCTTATTCCTCCTTCTATGCTTGCCGTATGTTGATAATGAGATGAAAGTCCCATGTCCCTATCCTCCCCATAGCATGAGTCATACTTACCCGCCCCTTAGACATTATTTGCTATGTGATCATGATAATTTTATTCCCTATAACATCCCATAGCATGAGTCCATACCCCCGTTTCCCCTAGTATTTATGTGTTTTTTGTTCAATTATGCTTCTGCAACCTAGGATGTGCAAACGATATGCTAAGAGATTTGTTTGGGTTTTCTTCGGGATTCTCATTCACCGTGTCACGTCTAGGCCCCAGGCTTGGGACGTGACAACCTTGGTATCGGAGCACTAGCTTTGTAAATGATCCTCGAAAATCCAACATACCACATCAAGTCTTGTTCATGATTGTGAAGCACACCACAACTATGAATAGGAGGCTATGAGGCATTTTAGGAAATGGTTCACTTCTTCATAATTCATGTTGTGCTTTAGACTTAAATAAGGTCTCCTCTCTCTAACGGATGGTCGTTTGCTCTTCTAGATCATTCGCACAAAAGAATGGCATAACGAGCTCCTATACGCGAGGGTGATCCGGCCCCTCTGATTCCTCAAGATCCCCCAAAGAGAAAAAGGGGTCACGCATGCTAAATATTAAAATGTCATTGCTATGTTGGCATAAGCCATTACCAACCAAACAAACGAAGGAGCCCAACATTCTCATTTCCTGCTCCGGTCTCAAGGGTGAGAGACTTTAGAAGGATGAACCCTTTAGAGTTTCATGGTTCCAAAGTTGAGGAAAACCCCCAAGAGTTCATTGACGAAGTGTACAAAGTGCGTGCCAGTATAGGGGTGAGTTCGGAGGATGAAGCTGAATTAGCGGCCTATCAACTTAAGGGACTTGCTCAAATTTGGTTTGCACAATGGAAGCTTAAGAGGGAGAATGATGACCCTATCTCATGGGAGGAATTCAAGGCCTCCTTGCTTTATCGGTTCTTTCCTATTGAATTAAGGGAAGCAAAGATGATGGAGTTCATGAATCTTAAGCAAGGCTCCATGAGTGTTAGGAAGTACTCCCTTAAGTTCAACAGGCTCTAAAATATGCTCCTCACTTAGTTGCCGACTCTAGGGCAAAGATGAACAAAGTTTGTGTGAGGGATATCCAACTTGGTTAATGAAGAATGTCGCATCATTATGCTTGTTGGTTAAATAGATTTGTCTCGACTCATGACTTATGACAAGCAACTTGAAAGGGAGAAGCTTAGGAAGAGAAGGAGTGGGGAGTCCAAGAAGGATCAGACTGAGGACAGGTCATATTTTAATATTGCTTTTAGGCCGAAGTTTCACTAGGATGGGGTGACCAACCCAAAGTATCAAGGTGAGAGTGTTGGTGGTCAAGCTCCTCCTACATCCAACAAGTGTGGAAGGTACCATCCGAGAGATTGTTTAGCCGGTTCAAGTGCATATTTTAGGTGTGGTGCAATGGATCATAAGTTGAGACATTGTCCATGGGTCCCTAAGAACTATAATGATAATCATTGAAGATCTCAATCATACCCCTCTAAGGGTCCCTATACTTAGTATGGTGCTTCACCCGGTACATCATGAATTCCCCTTATGTGATAACGAAATTGGGGTAGATTGGCTTCATGTTCAAGGTGTTATGATTGATGTTTCGGTGTAAGTGGTTGAGTTGGATGTTGGTGGAAGGGGTAGTTTCATGTTAAAACCTCGCGCATCATTTAGTTTAGTCTTAACTTGTTGTTTGTTGTGCATGCATATTCACGGAGTATGATTTGATTGAAGCCCATGTGCAATTGAGTGACTATGTTACTTGTGATTTTAAAATGACATTCATTGCTAAGAACTTTGAAATTTTCATGAAACAATGTTTGACTTGTCCTATTAAATTTGCGATGGGTTGATAAATGTTACTTAACTTTATTCACATTCGAGGACAAATGTTCTCGAGGGGTGCGTGGGTGGGGGGATATTGTAACACCTTTCAATGTAGCTCAAAAAGAACCTATGGTACATTTTTTAGATATCTTAAATTTCGTGCAGAATTTTGCAAATTCGACTTCATATTCTTGTTTAGAGGGAACAAATTGGTAGGGAAACGGTTACCTACAAGGTATAGGTTGCCCGTGTCAAAAATAATTTTTTTAATGAAATTACATAAACCAGTAGGGTCTGCGACAAGTCACGCATCGCGGACTTGCCGTGCCATAGATAAACAATTCTCGAATTTTCTCTGTTTCAGCTGAGGGCGTTTAGGTAATAACCCTATGCCTATATATACGAGAATTTCATATTTTTAAAGCTATTTACGCCATAGAACACAAAGAAATACTCTAATAAATCCTCTCCAATCTTCTTAAATCTTCCATTCAATCTCAAGCTTTTTCAAGAATTCTTGTTGGAATTCAAGAAACCAAGTAGAGCCCAAGTCTTCTTTAAGTTCCTCTCAAGAAAATCTCAAGTTTAAGGTATGCAGGTCTTCCATCCATGGGTCCTTCCACCCATGGAGCCCCAGAACTATTTTTATCAAATTTCTTGATTCTAATGACTAATTCTTTATAGGTATCTTCTACTATCACTCCCTTGCAAGAAATATGTTTGGAACTTATTGGTTATTGATCTATTGATGCATGAGCTCTTACTAATAATTGAGATTATGATATGCTTGTTATATTAAAGCTTTGTAAACTAATCACATCTTTACAGACTTGAAAATATTATGAATTTTTGAATGGTTTTCATGAAACCCAAATTAGGGTTTTGAAGTATGTTGGTGGGTTGTTTGAATGACTTCTTAAATAACTTTAATTTACCCCTCTCATGTTCTTTACCCTTGAATTCTATGATTTTAAGCTTAAATACATATATCCACCATGTTTTGACTAAGTTATGTGGCAAATCTCTTATGTGATGAAGGCTTTATGATAAGACATGTGTTTTATGAATGTTGTTAATGTTGAAGGGAAATTAAACATGCTATGAGCTCATGAGAATGTTAAAAATGATATGAAGCCTTTTATTTGATATTATGATGTGATGGTTTAATGAGTTAGTTTATGATATTCAAAGCTGTAAATGTCGTAATACCATGAGACACTATGAAGTTTAGGATTGTATGAGATGAATTTCATGTTTCCACATCTATGTTATGAAAGTTGATATATACGATTGTGATAGATTGTTTAAGAATGATTTAAATTAATGGTATTCACTATATGTCATGAACTATGATTCTTAAATAATGAGGAATGAAGGCTTATGAGACATTCTATGTTTATTATTGACTTATGAAAAGTTTTTCTATAAATGAATGTTGACGGTAGAGGATGTCCCATCTATTTAATGAATGAATGTATTATGGTCGAGGATCCCATCTAAGCAATGATAAAGGAGCTATTTTATGACTTCCACTCTATGATATCAATGGGTTGGGAATTGGATAAATTTCCCTCCCACATGGATTGGAATGATTGAAACGCCCCAATGTGCTTTGGAATGCCCATAATCGTAATTTTCATATATCTCCAAATTCGTTCGTGATATCGAAAATATGACTTCATATTCTCGATCATGGGGAAAAATTGAGTGGAAAATGGATATAACTAGGATTTTAGACGACCCATAGCGAAAAATAATTTTTGCTAATTTTCGATTTCCAGAGAGCATCCGCGCCCTGGCCGCGATGCGCCAAGGGCGCAGAGCAGTGTAATTTGTTATGCACGATAGGTCTGCTTCGCGCTAGGGATGCAAACCAATACAATATTTTCCTTACTTTTTCTATCTCAGCCAAGGGCATTGGGGTCATAGGCCCATGCTCTTTTAAACATGTAATTTCTCATACTTAGCATTTTTTTTAAC
The DNA here is from genome assembly GCA_026153255.1 of Solanum medicagineum. NCBI lineage: Eukaryota > Viridiplantae > Streptophyta > Magnoliopsida > Solanales > Solanaceae > Solanum > Solanum medicagineum. The sequence goes on from JAPFFP010000089.1 coordinate 4,314,116, forward strand.
TCTATATCATTCAAAACCCTCTGACAAATCTCTCCAAGACTTAACCAAATATCTCATTCAAATTCTAGGATTCTAATCTTAATTTTGGGACTCAAGGATCCAATCCAAGCTTCAAGTCTCCTCCATGCTCATCTCAAGAAAATCCAAGTTTAAGGTACGTAGGTTTCATCCATTGGATCCTTTCACCCATGGAGTCCAACCTTCCTATTTTATGAAAATTGCATAATTTTAAGTTGTATTTCTTAGGGGTATCTTCAATTATGGATTGTGAACATACATTGTGTTGGGATTCTATCAAGTAACTATTGACTATGCATGAATATCTATTTTCAAGTTGATTTCATGAGTTGATCTATGTCTATTGATATTATGCATGATTCAACAGATGAGAACCATGATTTATTATGAAGTTTTGATGTGAAATTCATGATACCCAAGATGGGGTTTTACTATGATATTGGTGGGCTGATTTGAATGATTTAGAAATGCATTGATATACTATTCCATGATCCATACACTTGAATTTGCATGATTTAGAGCATGTATCCATATGTTCTCACCAAGTTTTTGATAAAATGCCATGACAAGAGTTTTTAAGCGATTGATGGGCTATTGCAAGCTTTTACATGTCAAGTGATTTCAAGATGTTTGTGGGCTTTCAAACATGTATTAAATTCATGAAAATATCTATGATTTTACAACTGACAATTCAAGCCCTATTTCAAGATTTTCACCTTTTGTGAGCGATTCATGTTAAAACAAGGGTTCATGTATGATTATTCACTCTCATGTTCAAGTTAGGCTCACAAATAGAGGTCAAGCATGTTTTAATAGCTACTCATGTCATGTTTCCAGTTTTTTCACAAGTTATACAAGATATGATTATTTCAAGTATTAAGTAGGAGTCGATTTAGCACCGATTAAGGCTTAAGATGGGGGCTCGAATCAAGGGGTCGTTATATAAAGTCTTTTCTCTCTAAATCATGTGCTACCATAAGATGAATTATTATACCCTTGCTATACTAGTGGATCCATCTAGTCATGTTATCATGTGTGGTTTGCCTTGACAAGTAGACCACATCTAGCTGGGAGGTGTCATGTTCGCCCACCTGACCGAGGGGGGTCATACCTTGGATTCCAAGTTGTAGCTAGTTGCTCTATGTCGGTTAGGGTCTCCTGCCACATGTATGTATGGTGTATGTATTATGCAAGCTAAATATTTTACAAGCATGTTTACTTCAAGCATTGATCCTACATGGCATATTGAGATTTTACCTATTGTCTATCTCTTATGCATTTCTATTATATTGGCGTATACCGTTGTTGCATTACATCCCGTATACTTAGTACATTCAAACATACTAACACATACTTTATGCCTACATTATATCACCATGTAGGGACCGAAGTTCCATTTTATCATCCTCCTCCTCCATGTGGCTAGTTTGGTCCTTAGAAGCAAGCTTTAGTGAGTCCTCAATTCTGAGGACAATACCTACTTATTTCATGCTATGTTGAGACTCTTTCTCTATGTTGAATACTTAGTATTATAAGGGCGAGCCTGGGGAGTGTCTTGGCCCCGCTCCATTTTAAATGTAGAGGTGTGTTATTGGATATTATGTATTCATGTTTTCAGATTGACTTGTCTTATGTTTTCTATATTGATAAAGGATTTTCCCCTTAGTCTTGATTTTGTATATGTTTATTTTACTTCTGCAACCAAGAATGTGTGTATGTTACCATCAAAAGGATTGTTTGGGTTGTCTTGGGACTCCTCATTCGCCATGTCACATCTAAGGCCTAGGCTTTGGTTGTGATAAAATTGCTATTGGAGCACTAGGTTATTAATGGTCCTCGAAATCCAACACACCGAGTTGATTAGAGTCTTATTCATGCTTGTGAAGCGTGCCTCAACTATGAGTAAGAGGCTATGGGTGTTTTAAGAAATGTTTCCCTTCATTCTGATCTGTGTCGTGCTTTAGGAGTAAGGATACAACTTTTTCCCTCTAACTTATGCTCTTTGCTATTCAAGATCATGTCGATTCCAAGAGGAAGACTAAAAAGAGCTCGTACACCCGAGGAGCAACCGACCCCTCCCACTCCTCAAGCTCCTCTAGATGGGGGAGTGGTCCAAGATGAGTTCTGAGATGCTATTACAATGTTGGACCATTTTATGACCAACCAATTGAACCAAGGGGCCCAAACTCCTCATGCTCCTACTCTGGCCTCAAGCGTGAGGGACTTTACTAGAACGAACCCTTCGGAGTTCCACGGATCCAAGGTGGATGAGGATTTCCAAGAGTTCATCAGTGAGGTGTATAAGGTGCTATCTATCATGCGGGTCAATTCAGAGGAAAGAGTGGAGTTGGCGGCCTACCAACTCAAAGGGGTGGCTCAAATTTGGTTTACACAAAAGAAGTTGGAAAAAGGGAATGATAATGCTATCCCTTGGGAATAGTTCAAAGCCGCATTCATCAACCAGTTCTTTCCTATCAAGCTAAGAGAGGCTAAGATGATAGAGTTTATGAATCTTAAGCAAGGTTCTATGAGTGTGAGGAAGTATGCCCTCAAGTTCAACAAGCTTTCCAAGTATGCTCCACATTTGGTGGCCGACCCTAGAGCTAGAATGAACACATTTGTGTCGGGTGTGTTCGACATGATTATTAAAGAATGTCGTCTGCCATTCTAGTGAGTAATATGGACCTATCTAGGCTCATGACTTATGCCGAACAACTAAAGGGGGAAAACCTGAAAGAGAAGAAGTAATGAGTCCAAGAGGGCATGATCTGTTGGATTCCAAGGTTCCAAGGGTGCTCGATTTCCTCAAGGCCATAAGTTCCAAGGGTAAGGGTCATCCAATGCTCCTAACAAGAGGTTTTCTAATGATAGGGTATCTAACCCAAGATTCCAATGTGGTAATGGTGGAATGACAAATCCTAGATGCCCAAAGTGTGAAAGGAATCATAGTGGCCCATGTTTGAGGAATTCTAATGCTTGCTTTGGTTGTGGTAAAATGGGTCACAAGGTTGTTGATTGTCCTCATGCTCAATCCAAAGCTAGAGATGGTCGTGCTCAAGGCCAAGGTGCTAATGCGGGCCAAAGAGGAAGGGGAAGTCATCAAGGGGATGCTCCAAGGCAAAATAGATTCTATGCTCTTCAAGGGGGGCAAGGAGCAGATGATCTATCCGACCTTGTTAACGATATGTTAAAGGTTTTTGATTTTGATATATATATGCATTGATAAACCCAAATGCCACTCTCTCTTTCATTACTCCTTTTGTTGCTAGAAAGATTCATGTGTCTCTCGAATTGTTATGGGAACCCTATGAAGTGTTTACCCATGTTGGTAAGTCTATTGTTGCTAAAGTGTCTATAGAAGTTGTCTTGTATCTATATTGCATAATGTCTTGCCTTGTGATTTTGTTGAGCTTGACATGGTAGATTTTGATATTATTCTTGGGATGGATTGGTTATATGCATATCATGCTTCTATTGATTGTGCAACCCGTAAGGTGAATTCCAATTCCCTAACGAACCCTTCTTGAGTGGGAGAGTAGTAATGTGGTGGTCAAGGGTAGATTCACTTCTTGTCTTAAAGCCCAAAAGTTGATTTCTAAGGGTTGTCTTTATCATCTTGTAAGGGTTAGGGATGTTGAGTCCAAAGTCCCTTCCATTGAGTCGGTTCTGGTGGTCAATGAGTTTCTTGATGTCTTTCCCGATGAACTTCCTGGTATTCCTCCCGAAAAGGAAATAGATTTTGGTATAGATATCCTTCCCAATACCCAACCCATTTCCTTTCCCCTTATCGTATGGCCCCGACGGAGTTGAAGGATCAATTAAAAGATTTGTTGGAAAAGAGTTTCATAAGGCCTAGCAAGTCACCTTGGGGTGCACCGGTGTTGTTGTGAAGAAAAAGAATGGTTCCCTTAGGAAGTGCATTGATTACCAACAACTTAATAGGGTCACCATAAAGAACAAGTATCCTCTACCAAGGATTGATGACCTTTTTGATCAACTTTACGGGGCTAGTCACTTTTTTAAGATTGATCTTCGGTCCAGGTACCACCAAGTAAGAGTGAGGGAGTGTGATATTACCAAGATGACTTTCCAAACTAGGTAGGCATTTTGAATTTATGGTCATGTCTTTTGGGTTGACTAATGCATCGGCTATATTTATGGATCTCATGAATAGGGTCTTTAAACCTTACTTTGACATGTTTGTGATGGTCTTTATTCATGATATCTTGATTTATTCCCATAGTGAGGAAGATTATGTGAATCATTTACGGGTGGTGTTGCGAATCTTGAGGGAGGAGAGATTGTATGCTAAATATGAAAAATGCGAGTTTTGGTTGAAAGAAGTTGCATTTTTAGGGCATGTGATGTCGGGTGATGGCATTAAGGTGGATACTAAGAAGACGGAGGTGATAAGAAATTGGCCTAGACCTTTAACTCCGACGGATATTAGGAGTTTCTTAGGTTTAGCGAGTTATTACCAGAGGTTTGTGTATGGTTTCTCCTCCATTACTTCCCCTGTAACTAAGTTGACCCAAAAGAAGGCAAAGTTTGTTTGGACCGACGAATGTGAAAAGAGTTTTTAAACCTTGAAAGATAAGCTTGTCTCCGCCCCAATTTTGGCCTTACCGGAAGGATTAGAGGGGTTTATGGTTTATTCTGATGCTTCAAGAATTGGTTTGGGGTGTGTTAATGTAAAATATGACTCTAGACAACTTAAGGTGCATGAGAAGAATTACCCTACCCATGATCTTGAATTAGTGGCCATGGTGTTTGCTTGGAAATTTTGGCATCATTATTTTATGGGGTTCATGTTGATGTGTTTACCAATCATAAGAGCCTTCAATATATATTCGCCCAAAAAGATCTTAACTTAAGACAAAGAAGGTGGTTAAAGCTACTTAAAGATTATGACATGAGTGTGCATTACCACCCCAGCAAAGTTAATGTTGCGGCCGACGCCCTAAGTATAGTGTCCATGGATAGTCTAGCTTATATTGAGGATGGTGGCAAAGAGGTGGCTAGAGAAGTCCAACAGTTGGCTAGGTTGGGGGTTAGGTTGGATGAAGTTGAAAATGATGGTGTGGTGGTTGGTGGTGGTTCTAAATCTTCTTTGATTGAGGAGGTAAAGTTAAAAATAAGATCTTGACCCCACTTTTCTAGAGTTAAAGGCCTTGGTGAAGTATGGTAAAGTAGAGGTTTTCTCCCAAGGGGAGGATGGTACCCTTAGGTACCAAGTTAGATTATGTGTGCCTAATATTGATGGCTTAAGGGAGTTGATCTTGAAAGAGGCTCATAATTCATCTTATTCTATTCATTCCGGTTCTACAAAGAGTATAGAGAATTGAGGGGGGTGTATTGGTAGGGTGCTATGAAGGGAGATATTCCCAAGTTTGTATTTGGTAGTCACAATTGCCAACAAGTGAAAGCCAAACATCAAAGGTTGGGTGGCCTAGCCCAAGATATAGAGATTCCTACTTGGAACTGGGAAGAGATAAACATGGATTTTATGGTTGGGTAGCGTAAGACTAGGAAACACTTTGACTCTATTTGAGTTGTTGGTTGATAGAATGACAAAGTCGGCTCACTTCCTAGCGGTTAAGACCTCTTAAGGTGCCAAAGATTATGCCAAATAATATATTCATGAGTTGGTTAGATTGCATGGGGTGTCTCTGTTTATCATTTCGGATCGTGGTTCCAAATTCACTTCATATTTTTGGAGATCCTTCCAAAAGGGTCTTGCTACCAAGGTTAAGCTTACAATGACTTTCCACTCTCAAACGGATGGCCAAGCCGAGAGGACTATCCAAACTCTTGAGGATATACTTAGAGCTTGTGTTTTGGAGTTTAAGGGTAGTTGGGATGAGCATCTTCCACTTATTGAGTTTGCTTACAACAATTATTACCATTTAAGCATTGGCATGGCTCCCTTTGAAGCTCTTTATGGTAGGTGTCGTAGATCCTCAGTTGGGTGGTTTAAAGTGGGGAAGATGGCTTTGTTAGGCCCAGACTTAGTCATGGAGGCAATGGAAAAGGTGATTATGATGAGGGAGAAATTGAAGGCAGCCCAAAGTAGACAAAAGTCCTACTCCAATGTGAGGAGAAGAGATCTTGAATTTAAGGTTGGTGATTGGGTTTACTTAAAAGTCTCACCCTTGAAAGGTGTGGTCCAGTTTGGAGGGAAATGGAGCCCAAGGTTTGTGGGTCTTTATAGAGTTTCGAGGAGAGTGGGTAAGGTTGCATATGAGTTGGAGTTGCCTATGGAGATGAATATGGTTCATCCGGTCTTCCATGTGTCCATGTTGAGAAAGTGTGTGGGTGACCCAAGTGCTATAGTGACCTTAGATGTTGTAGGTGTTGTAGAAGATAATTGACCTTTGAGGAGGTTCTGGTGGAAATTTTGGATAGACAAATGAAGAGGTTGAGAAACAAAGATGTAGCTTTAGTCAAGGTCCGTTAGAGGAACCAACAAGTTGAAAGTGCCACATGGGAAGCCGAGGCGTATATGAGAAAGCGATACCCATATCTCTTCCACTCTACTCAAGCTGAAGGTAATAATTTATGTCCTCTATATGATTTCAAGTCTTAAAAGTTTCAACCCTTATGTAATCTTGCATGCATTCATCTTCATGGTAACAAGTTCATGGTAACAAGTTTATGGTGATTTTTGACATTCATGTTGAGATTTGTAAAAATGATGTTTAAATGCATTTGTTGCATTCATGTCAGCTGAAATTTTCATGATTACCTTTCTTATATATATTTCTTTGACATTTGTCGATGAACATTCCCAAGGTGGAGATATTGAAACGTCCCAAAATGTGCTTCGGAATGCCCAAAATCGTAATTTCCATATTTCTCAAAATTCGTGCGTGATATCGAAAATCGGACTTCATATTCTTGATCGGGGGGGGGGGATGGGCATAACCCGGATTTTAGAAGACCCATACCGAAAAATAATTTTCATTGATTTTTGATTTCCAGAGAGCATCTGCGCCCCGACCACGACGCGCTAGGGGCGCGGAATTGTGTAATTTTTTTTATGCGCTATAGGTCCGCATCGCTCTAGGGATGTGGACCAGTACAGTATTTTTCTTACTTTTTCTATCTCGGCCAAGGGCATTGGGGTCATAACCCCATGCTCATTAAATGTGAAATCTCTCAAACTTAGCATTTTTCAACTCTATATCACTCAAAACCCTCTAAAAAACCTCTCCAAAACTTAACGAAATATTTCATTCAAATTCTAGGATTTCATGATTAATTTGGGGACTGAAGGATCTAATCCAAGCTTCAAGTTTCCTCCACGATCAACTTAATAAAACCCAAGTTTAGTATGTGGATTTCATCCATTGGGTCCTTTCACCCTTGGAGTCCAACCTTCATATTTTATGACAATTGCATAATTTCAAGTTGTATTTCTTAGGGGTATTTTTTATTATGGATTATGAACATAAATTATTTTGTGATTCTATCAAGTAACTATTGACTATGCATCAATATCTATTTTCGAGTTGATTTCATGAGTTGATCTATATCTATTAAGATTATGCATGATTCAAGCTACGAGAATTATGATTTATTGTGAAATTTTGATGTGATATTCATGATACCCAGATGGGGATTTACTATGATATTAGTGGGCTGATTCGAATGATTTAGAAATGCATTGATCTTACTATTCCATGATTCATACACTTGACTTTGCATGATTTAGAGCATGTGTCCATATGTACCCACCAAATGTTTGATGAAATTTCATGACAAGAATTCTTAAGCCATTGATGGGATATTGCAAGCTTTTACACGTCAAGTGATTTCAGGATTTTTATGGGCATTCAAGCATGTATAAATTCATGAAAATATCTATTATTTTACAAGTGAAAAGTTAAGCCCTATTTCAAGATTTTCACCTTTTGAGAGCTATTCATGTTAAAGCAAGGGTTCATGTATGATTATTCACTCTCATGTTCAAGTTAGGCTCACAAATAAAGATCAAACATGTTTCAATAGCTACTCATGTCATGTTTCCATGTTTCTTACAAGTTATACAAAAGATATGATTATTTCAAGTATTCCGTGGTAGTCGATTTAGCACCAATTGAGGCTTAAGATGGGGGCTCGATACAAGGGGTCCTCATATAAAGTCTTTTGTCTCTAAACTACGTGCCACTATAGGATGAATTTATTATACCCTTGCTATATTAGTGGATCCATCTAGTCATGTTATCATGTTTGGTTTGGCTTGGCAAGTAGACCACACCTAGTAGGGGGTGTTATGCTCGTCCACCTGACCGAGGGG
>JAPFFP010000089.1:4323209-4335373 GCA_026153255.1 Solanum medicagineum
CTTTCCACTTTTTGGTTCCTCCAAAGGACCTAGACGGAAGCTACATCTTTATTTCTCAATCTCTTAACTTGTCTATCAAAAATCTCCACCGGGACCTCCTCATAGGTCGAATTTATCTTCTACAACACCCATAATATCCAAGGGCACTATAGCACTTGGGTCACACACACATTTTCTCAACATGGATACATGAGACCAGATGAACCATATTTATCTCCATAGGCAACTCCAACTCATATGCAACCTTACCCACTTTCCTCAAAACTTTATAAGGACCCACAAACTTTGGGCTCAATTTTCCCTTTTAGCCAAATCGAACCACAGCTTTTATAGGTGAGACTTTCTAGTAAACCCAATTATCAACCTTAAGCTCAAGAGATCTCTTTTCCTTACATCGGAGTAGGACTTTTGTCTACTGTGGGTTGTCTACAATCTCTCCCTTATCAACCTCACCTTCTCCAAGGCCTCCATGATCAAATCTAAACCTAGCAAAGCCATTTCCCCCACTTCAAACAACCTGACCAAGGATCTACAATACCTACCATAAAGAGTTTCAAAGGGAGCATACCGATGCTTGAGTAGTAGATATTGTTCTAAGAAAATTCAATAAGTGGAAAATGTTCATCCCAACTACCCTTAAAATCCAAAACACAAGCTCTAAGCATTTCCTCGAGTGTTTGGATAGTCCTCTCGGCTTAACCATCAATTTGAGGATGAAAACCTATGCTAAGCTTAACCTTGGTACAAGACCTCTTTTGAAGGACCTTCAAAAGTGAAGTGAATTGAGCACCATTATACGAAATTATAGACAAGGGCACCCCATGCACTCTGACCAACTTATATATATGTAACTTGGCATAAGCTTTGGCACCATAAGTGGTTTTGACCGGTAAGAAGTAAGCTGACTTTGTAATTCTATCCACAACAACCCGAATAGAGTCAACATGTTTGCTAGTCTTAGGCAACCCAACCACAAAATCCATGTTGATCTCCTCCCACTTCCAAGTAGGAATCTCTATATCTTGGGCTAGGCCACCCGACCTTCGATGTTAGGCTTTCACTTGTTGGCAATTGTGACATTTAGATATGAACTTGGCAATATCTCTCTTCATACCACCCCACCAATACACCTCCCTCAAGTCTCTATACATCTTTATAGAACAGGGGTGAATGGTATAGGATGAATTATGGGCCTCCTTCAAGGTCAATTTTCTCAAGTCATCCACATTTGGCACACACAATCTACCTTAGTACCTAAGAGCACCATCTCCCCCTTAGAGAAAACCTCCACTTAACCATCTCTCACCAAGGCCTTCAACTCTAGCAAGGCCGGGTCAAGATCTTGTTTTTCCTTTACCTCCTCAATCAAGGAAGATTTAGAACCATCAACAACCACTACACCACCATTGTCAACTTCATCAAATCGAACCCCTAATCTAGCCAACCTGTGAACTTCTCTAGCCACCTCTATGCCACCATCATGAACATGAGCTAGACTACCCATAAACACCCTACTTAAGGCATCGGCCATAACATTAGCTTTGTCGGGGTGATAATGCACACTCATATCATAATCTCTAAGGAGCTCTGACTACTTTCTTTGTTTCAAGTTAAGATATTCTTGGGTGAACACATATTGGAGACTCTTGTGGTTGCTAAACACATCAATGTGAACCCCATACAAATTTTCAAAGAAAACAGGCCGCTAATTCAAGATCATGGGTGGGATAATTCTTTTCATGCACCTTAAGTTGTCTAGAGGCATATCCTATCACCTTACCAATTTTCATCAAAACACACCCTAACCAATTCTTGAGGCATCACAATATATAAAAATCCTTCCAACCCTTTAGGTAGAGATAAGATAGGAGTGGAGACAAGCTTATCTTTCAAAGTTTGGAAACTCTTCTCGCATTTATTGGTCCACACAAATTTTGCCTTCTTTTGTGTCAACTTAGTTAAAGGAGAAGCAACATTAGAGAAGCCATTCACAAACCTCCGATAATAACCTGCCGAACCCAAGAAACTTCTATTGTCCGATGAAGTCAAAGGTCTAGGCAATTCCTAATCACTTCTGTCTTCTTAGGATCCACCTTAATGCCACCACCCAACACCTCATGCCATTGAAAAGCAACCTCTTTCAACCAAAAAACTCATTTTTCATATTTAGCATACGATCTCTCCTCCCTCAAGATTTGCAACTTCACCCTCAAGTGATTCACTTTCTCTTCCTCACTATGAGAATAACTCAAAATATAATGAATAAAAACCACCATAGTCAAGGTAGGGTTTAGAAAGCCTACTCATGAGTTTCATAAATATAGCTGGCACTTAGTTAACCCAAAGGACATCACCACAAACTCAAAGTGCCCATACCTAGTCTGGAAAGCCGTCTTGGGAATGTCGCACTAACTCACTTCCACTTGGTGATACCCCGACCGAAGATCAATCTTATAAAAGTGACTAGCCCCTTAAAGTTGATCAAAATATTCATCAATCCTTGGTAGAGGGTACTTGTTCTTTATGGTGACTCTATTAAGTTGCCAGTAATCAATTCACATCCTGAGAGAACCATCCTTTTTCTTCACAAATAACACAATCAAGTCTTCGCCCACAGGTGCTTGCTCCAGAGCTGTGATCGAAGCTGCTAGAGATGCAATCAAGTTGGCCTTAAAATTAGCCAACTCCTATTGAAAAGTGTTCATATCGGTAGTCTAGGTCCCATCAAGTATCTTCTATACTCGAGCCTCGAAAGCATTAACCCGGACATCCACCGTAGCAATCCAGGGTAAGCCTATGGTATAAGTCATCATGCATGAATATCTTTTGTGAGACTGAGTATTTTTGGATAGTCCCAAAGCTAAATATGAAATCATCATTGAGTATAAAACATGGGACTTCTTTCTCTAAGGGCACTTGCATTGCATTGTTAGAATTGACTTGTTCAGTGATTGTGGATTATTGATATTCCCCTACTTGTCATAGTTGTACTTTTACATGCACCAGTGTGCTTTAGTTTGCTAAATAGCTATCCAATATTATTTTGAAAAGTTGGTATAGGTACCTGAGTTTGAGTTGTATGCGATGTTTGCACTTGAGTTGAGGTCTGTGTGTTATTGTATTGTCTATATAGATTGATACATTGCTTAAGGACAAGCAATAATCTTACGTTGAGGGTGTTGATGTGCTGTCAAAATATTACGCTTTTGATGCCTAAAACATAAGATTTTATATGTTCCCAATGTGAAATTTAGGGTTTCTATGTGTTTTTGTGTTTAGTATTACAAGAAAGCAGGTTGGCATGACTTTGGGGGAAAATTGGAGAGTTTTCTAGTTTTTAGTGATTTACAAGACCCTCTACGAGTCATAGAGCAGTCTACGAGTCATAGAGATAGTTTTTGTGACAAATTCTAGTAAAGGTTGAGATATGGAGTTCAAGTTCATGAGACCTCTATACGAGTCGTAGAGCATTCTATGAGTCGCATAGATAGGTTTTCTGAAGATTTCCAGAGAGGGATGATTTGAAGTAGTTGAAGCTTATGAGTTGTAAAGTACGAGTCATAAATCAGTTTATGAGTTGTGAATATGGTTAGTGGAAGTGAAGTCCAAGGTCCCAAGAGCTGATTATAAGACCTGATTACGACTTATAGAAGCCTGTACGAGTCGCAAATAGGTTTTGTGGAGTCTGCTGGTTGATTTTTCTATGTTATTAAGGACTTAATTGTAATAACTAAAATAGTATTTTTAAGTCATTTTTCATAGAGAGTCATTGGTTTGATTATAATTAGGGTTAGAATATAATACTTAGAGAGAAAATTCAGAGAATACAATTTTGAATCAATTTGATCTTCAAATCTTGTGATTCTCAATCAATTTTGGATATGCTTCATTCTCAATTCAATCGGGTATGTGTTTAATTATGTCTTCTCAATTCATAATTTCTTCATCTACCCATAGTATGAGTAGCTAAATCCACAACTTAGGGTTTTGGGAACCATGAAGATCTAAGCAAATAAACCCGGGTAATTTGCAATTGTTGGAATGGGTATTTGCATGTATTAATCAATTCTTTTTGTTTTGCATGTTTTCTAGTGGTGGCCAACATTAGAACTTATGTAGTGTTACTTTCCCTAACAAGGTAGTAATGAATAGGAAAAGAGATTGATTAATAGGATTCGATTAATGTGTTGTCGTCTAATCAACCAGAATAGACAAATAGGAGGTTGACTAGGACTATAGGTAATGGGTAGTATTGCACACTATGGAGATGGGTCAAGTTACATAGTGAAATTCTTCTCTCACCTTTGACCAAAGGGCTTAGTGAACTTAAAATACCATCCTGCATGCTATACTCTAGTCAAGAATTGGATTATCTAGTGTTATTGAGTCGGGGAATCATGGAGAACACAATACCCAAGTTTCTCTCCATTATTGATTTTCTTTCGTTATAGTTTGTGTAGTTTGTTTTCTTATTGATTATTTAAAAAAAACCTTTGGAGAATTGAGTTGGTTAACTATTTGAATTTCTTGTTTGTGAATTCTCATGAGTTTGTATATTCCCTACGAGTTCAACCTAACCTATGTTAGGTATTATATTTGACAACAACCACTTTATCCTCTAAAAAGGAGGTGTAACTTGGGGATGATCAATGTCACTGGAGCTATTGTGTTGCCTCTATTATTGAATGAAAAAAAGTTCATTATTTCTAGTAGTTTACTTCAAATGCTACAAAATCTGAGATGTTTGCAAGCCTACCATAAGAGAATCTACATGACCATCTACGTAACATTGTCTTCATTTTCAAGAGTGTGATGGGAAGTCAGAATTTATCCATGGATGCCATTAGGCTTAGTGTCTTTCCATCGTTTCTAACAAGCAATGCAATGGTATGGTTATCCAAGCTCCCACAGAGTACAATCACCAGCTAGGCAGAACTGTAGAAGGCCTTTTTGGAGAGGTTCTTTCCGAGGTTAAAGAAATTGAAGTTGAAGGACTAGGTCAAAAACTTTGAGAAATTGCCTGGTGATTTAATAGCACCATGTGGGAGAAGTTCACAAAGTGCCTGAGGAGTGTCCCGGACGACAAGATCATGGATAACGCCTTAGTGGAGATCTTCTATCAAACCTTGGATGAAACTAGCCAAGTTGTGGCTAACAATATCATAGGAGGCTCATTTTTAGATTATACATTTCTGGTGATAGCTGAAAGGTTGGAGAAAGTGGTCAAGACAAATCGTGCAAGAGATAAGTCAACAACTAAGAGCTCGTCCTTAGTTAGTACTAGTTTAGCGCAGGTAAAATAGATAAGGATATGGTGTAAGAGCATGCTCAGATTAGTAACAATATGGATTTGTTGATGAATCAGACCAAGAATGTGTGAATGGATGAAACGCCCCTCATGTGCTTCGGAATGCCCCATAATAGTAATTTCCATATATCTTGAAATCTGTACATGATTTTGAAAATCTGACTTCATATTCTCGATTAGGGGGAAATATTGGATGGGAGATAGGTATAACTTGGATTTTAGAAGATCCGTAGCAAAAGATAATTTTCGTTGTTTTTGACTTGTAGTGGCTATCTGTGCCTTGGCCTCGACGAGCCAGTCGCGCGGACTAGTGTAAATTGAAGCTAGCGTCTATTCTACGCCACGTGTAACATTTTCCTAGGTTCTTTTCATTTCGCCTAAGGGCATTGGGGTCATAGACCCATGCCCACTTAAACGTGAAATCACCCATACCTAGCTATTTTTCAACTCTGTAGCTTACAAAATCCTCTGTAAAACCTCTCTAAGACTCTATCAATTCTCTCATTCAAATTAAAGGATTTCAAGCTCAATTTTGGGAATCAAGGACTTATTTCAAGCTCTAAGTCTACTTCAAGTTCAACTCAAGGAATTCAAGGTTTAAAGTATGTACGTCTTCATCCATGGGTCCTTTCACCCATGGAGCCCAACCTTCTCTTTCCATGAAAATGGCATGATTTCAAGTTGTCTTACCTATGGGTATCTCTTATTATGGATTATGTGTATAAATTATGTTAGGGTTTTATGAAGTATTGATTGACTATGCATGACTATCTATTTCAAGCTTATTCCATGAGGTTTTGTCTATTGAGATTATGCATGTTTTAACCTATGAAACTATGAACTATTATGACTTTTGTAATTGATTTCAAGGTACCCTACATGAGTGTTTTATTATATGTTGGTGGGTTAAATTTCATAGAGTTTATTCATCTTATTTCACTCTTGAATTGCATGATTTTGAACAAGTATCATGAACCCACCACGTGTTGATAAAATGACATGATAAGAATCTCAAGTTATTGATGATCTATTACATGATTTACAAGTCAAGTGACTATATGATGATTAAGGGCTTTGAAGCATATATTGAATTCATGAAAAGTATCTATGATGTTACAAGTATCAAGTTAAGCCTTAGTTTCAAGATAGTTACATCTTGTGAGCCATTCATGTTAAAGTAAGGGTTCATGTATTATTTTTATCTACTCTCATGTTCAAGTTAGGCTCACTATTAGAGGTCAAGCATGTTTATGAGCTACTCAAGTCATGTTCTTACAAGGTAATCATGATATGATTTAAGTATGGTTATTTCAAGTATTCCGTGGAATTATACTTAGCACCGATGGATTGGATGTCCTCATGGACTATCTTCAAGGGTCCATGCTCCTTTCCTCAAATTATGTGCCAACATAGGATTATGATTATCGCCCTTGCTATTCTAGTAGATCCATCTAGTGCACTTATCATGAAATCCTTTTTGAAATGGGTCATGTTCCCGTAAGGAGGGTTACTTCATATGAAATGGGTCATGTTCCGGTAAGGTGATGTATTGTTTACCTTGGCAAGTAGATCACCTCTTTTATGAGGGGTAATCATCGGGATTCCAAGTTATAGCTCGCTTGGTCTTACTCATGTCAGCGAAGGTCTCTTCCCACATATGTATGGTATATTATGCAAGTTCATCGATTTACAAGCATGTCTTGTTACAAGCATTGACCATGCATGCCATATTGAGATTGTGTGTATCCATTGCTTATGATTATGCATTTTGAGTATATTGGCTTATGTCTTTGATGCACTGCCCTCGGCATACTTAGTAAATTTAAACGTGCTAATACATACTCTATGCTTACATGATATTACCATGTAGGGACCAGAGCTCCTTTTGATCATCCTCCTCCACGTGGCTAGCTCGGTACTTCGGACAAAAGCATTGGTGTGTCCTCAAGTCTGAGGACAATATATAAGTTACTCTTTCTATGTAAAGAATTCTTTATGTTGAACACTTTTTATTATGAGGGTGAGTCCCAAAAGTGTCTTGGGCCCCACTGCATTCCAAGATAGAGGTGTTATTGGATACTATGATGTATTTATGTTGTAAGCTTGACTCTTTATTGCTTTTGTGATTATCAAAGACTTCCGTTAGTCCCGTTTCCCTTTTTATTTTATCTTGAAATGCTTATTTCGCTTCCATGACTAAGGATGTGCGATTGATATGCTAACAGGCTTGTTTGGGGTCCCTTCGGGTTCCCATTCGCCATGTCAAATCTAGGCCCTAGGCTTGGGTCATGACAATGCAATAGCTCATCAGCCTTCATGAGCATCCACGTAAGAGGATCCTCACTATGAGGAGGATATTTGCTTTGTCACTAATTAGATGGCAGGTTTCTGGACCAACGCTAGAGGGTCCAATCAGGACTATTGGTACCAAGGTCACGAAAACCAAGATTGGAACTTTTAATAGAGGTGGCGCTTCCCGAGACAACAATTGAGAAGGCTGCTATAACAAGAACAGATGCCAAGACAAAGATGTTGATTGGGGATGCAGAGATATTACAAAATTGGTCTGTATGTGCCACCACATAATCAAGATTCTAGTGCTGGTAGTTCTCGAATTGAGGAGATATCCGACCGACTCTTGAAGAAGGCTAATGCTCTAGATGAGACCTTAAAGGGGACAAATTCTGACATCTCTAGTATTAACCAAAAAATTGAGTCTCATTTTGTTGTGATCAAGTATCTAGAACAACCGTTCGAGCAAATGTCAACTCAATTAAACTAGAAAGAAAGGTACATTGCCTAGCATCACAGTTCAGAACTCGAAGAATGAGGGACAGTGTTGATAACGTCCAAATTATACTTCTCAAAAGAAATATCAACGGTCGTTTGCAATATATTATCCAACTTGTGAAGTAAGGGTTGATCACACAGGAAATATGGAAAAGAACTTGATAGTCATTATCAAAATTGGGGGGGGGGGAGTTAATTTAGAAAATAGAAAGCAACAATAAAAATAATAATAGCTTGCAATTTAATATTTGATTGTGTCAAGATAAATAGAAGTAACTAGGAATGTGTTCCCATAATTTTAAAACTTAGCAGGAACAATTTGTTAGTGATCTATTTCAATATTTAACATACAGGATGGTAAGTTAAGTTCACCAAACCCTTTGGCCCAGGCAAGAGGCTAATTTCACTACGTGATTTTGTCCATACCTGCAATATGACATTACTAAGCCTTACCTGTTGTCCTAGTACAACCTCCCCTTGGCCCATTCGGTTGATTAGATGAGAACACATCAATTGAATCCTATTGATTAATCTATTTTCCTACTCATTATTACCTTTGTATAGTCAATAACACTAGGCGAGTTCTAATGTTGGTAACCACTAGAAAATATTGAACACGAAGAGAATTAATTAATACATGCATAAAATTTATTCAAGAATCAGTTTTCACATTAACTTACTTTGTTAATCCATCATAATTCCAACAATCCTAGTTATAAAATTTAGCTACTCATTATTATCGAAAAAATACAATTAAAATTTGTAATTATAAACTTACTTGTGTTAATCATAAATATTCAAGAACAATAGCTAATTAATATTCTAAAAATCGAGAATACAAATAAATAATAAAAGCAGAAGAAAAGAACAAATCAAAGTTCTTCAATCTCTACGACTTCTCTTTCATAATTTAAAGCTATGAAATTCTTGAATCTACATTGAGTTATTTGGGTTAGTTGTGAAAGAATTATTTTTATGGTCTATTTATAGATGTAGAAAAAAACCAAATCTAAAATAAATTGGTAAGCCCAAAACCCAATTAAACAGGGTCACTGTACGCTGCCGCCTTCAATTTTGTTGTTGGTGTCTTGCGTGTTACATGGTTGTATTTTCGATGCATCGACGTGGCAGTGAATAGTTACAGTTTAACGATTATAACTTTAGATTATTTTATTGAATTTAATTCATTAAGTTGCCTACTTGATTTTTATTCTGTAATCTTTCATTTTTAATTCATTTTAGCTCCAAAATTTTCATCTTAGTGTCAATTTAATACTACAAATAAAATACACAATTTAGCACAATTCATTAAATTTATGCTCAAAAGGTTAAATAAAAGATGAGATAAATAATGATTAAATATGATTATTTTTAGCCTCACATCAACACCCACACTTAAACTTTTGCTCATCCTTGAGAAAACATTAAAGCTCACTCAAAAAATATCTAGGAATGTCGCCACTTTGGGTGATACAAATAATTTAAGCCATGAAACAATTCACAACATTTTATATACTTTTTGATCATTATGCAAGATATTCAACAAAAATAAACTTCTAACATTCTAGATTCAAAGTTAATGTTTTAATCATCAAATTAAGTTTTCTCACCTACTCCATCAAAAAAAGTTAATAAAATCTCCTATCTATCGTGAAACAAGTGCCCTCAATAGAAGAAATAGTCCATACACTCAATTTGAAGAATTGAATATAGATTATGGACATAGCACCAAAGAATAACTCTCACACTCACAAAAGAATTCACATGTATGCACAATGAACTATAGGCTTGCCCCTTATGTACATCTCCACTAATTAAGCATGCTTGAATAGAATCAAATAGGACTTTAATGGGTTGTAGAATTGGATACGAGTATGAAAGTATATAATAGTAACTTAAATATCCTTAGACACTTTGCACACTCCTTTTTCTTTATTTATTTATATTGAACTTCATCACCTATTTATTCACTTTTTTCTTTTTTCACCCTTGCTCTTCAATTATTTTCATAAGTAACTCTCCTCATATCAAGAATACTTCAATCAATATTTTTTTTTCATATCTAATTATTTTTGCTTTTCTTTGCAATAGCCACCCCCAACTTAGCATTTTGCTTGAGTTAAGGTGCACAATATCCTATGAAGAACCAGGGCCACTTCTTAGTAGCCACCTTAAATTAAGTGTTTTGCCTGTGTCGAGGTGCACAATGTCTAAGGAGGGACCAGGACAAAAGTGAGAATTATAAAAATAATGGGAAGGTGAATTTGGATCATTCAATGAAAGGGTCTATTTTAGGCACAAAAGGGTTACTAGTGATATAATATCTAAAAAGACTAAATTTTACAAGACAAATCAAAGAAGGCCTATTATCGCTCTTTTGAACTCTCTAGCCTACCTAAACCCTATGCCAAGCCCCGGGAGGGGACCCATGACGTGGTCGGCACCAAGAGACTGTTGCTAATCCCCGAGCAAATCACTTGGCCTCATCATAATCGTCCATTCACACATTCTACAAATGAGCAAAAGACATAATAAATAAATGGGCATATGTAACAATCTAGTCTCAAATAATATTATAATGAAAGGCTAGTAGAAAGAAACTAGCTCACAAGTTCCAACATCAACATCTGACTCTAGTCTATGAAGCCTCTATCACTATTAGGCGGTGCCACTGACAGACCCATGGCTACCTCAATCAAAATAAAAAGATATGCAAAACTAACTCTAAAGCATGATGAAAATAATGTAATGAATCTTTCGAAGTAGGGGAGGCCCACCAATCTTCTGAACACTTGAAGGTTCTTAACGATTCGCCTGTCGATGAGCTCTATCTTATGTATCTACATCATAATACGATGCAATCCAAAAAGGAGACATTAGTACTTGGAATGTACTGGCATGTAAAATAGCTGAGTGAAATCGAAATAGGTAGAATAATATAGAAACAACAATCAACATCAAGGATAGTAAAAATTAACAAGTCAAATGTCTATCTAAAGCAAGAATAAAGAGTAGACAAGTGACTCATCAGCTCATCAACCACATCAAACTCATTTCAAAAGGACTCATCTCAACTTATCTCATATTAACTCATCATCTCTTCTCATCTCATCTCATCTCGACTCAAATTACTCAGTTTGGGAACTTTCTGGGAATTTCTCTTAACCGACAACAACCACTTATGACCCTAGGTTTGTACGACAATTACGCTGATGTTGCTACAGCCACCCCGTACTTGCCAGGTGTGGAACTAATATGATCCACAAGGAATCTGAACTCTGCCATCCTCTATTGATTTTAGGAATGTAAACTCGAGAAGGGACCATGAGATATAATGGTTCAATCCTCTCGTACGCTGGGCCGGCGTAGGTAATGAGTACAAGGGGGATACACTCTTACTAATTTCGATCCTCGATACTCCTCCCAAAACTCAATGCTCATAAGAGTCCTCGTCACCATCTCAAGTAGACTCATGGAGGCACTCATTGTCTCAATTGGTCTCATGGGGACTCTCATCATCTCAATTAGTCTCATCGAGACTCTCATCATCTCAATTAGTCTCATGGAGACTCTCATTATCTTAATTAGTCTTATGGATATTCTCATCATCTCAATTTGTCTCAAAGTCAAGGGTCCCCTATAATTTCAGGGACTTTAACTCAACTCAATGAACACAATTCTCATCTAAGAACCCAAGGACTCAGATCATCAATTAGAAGAAGTTGTTTAGACATAACATCAAGAACTCAATTTTGAAGACTCACAGGATCATCAAGCTTAAATAACTCAACCTCATAGTCGCATCAAGATTCCCATCATCATACTCACATCAAGGCTCTACACTCCATCCCTAGGTTCATTTATGCATGCTGTCAAAAGTTAAACATATAGGTTTATACAATATCTCATGTAAAGTATTCAATTCAAGAAAATAAGTTTATGATGATCATCAACATATGAAAATGCATGTAATAGATACAATTTGCAAGAAAATAATCAAGAAAATATTTCAAGAAACATATATGGGGACTCATGGACTCTCAACTCATCTATGACCATCTATGGG
>JAPFFP010000089.1:4335473-4379502 GCA_026153255.1 Solanum medicagineum
TTTGCCTTAGCCATGAGTAGCTAAGCACCCACAACTTGGGGTTGTGGGAACCATGGGTAGTTGACTTGAGATGACCTTGATTTATTGCATTTGTATGATTAGGTTTTTGCGTGTATTGTCTACTTCTCTTCATTATGATTGTTGTTTGGTGCTGGCCAACATCAAACCTCGCCTACTATCACGATCCCAACCAAGGTAGTGACGAATAAGAAAAGGGAAGTAGATGATAGGATTTTATTGATGTGTTCTCGTCTAATCAACCAAACCTAACCAAGAGGAGGTTAACTGGGACAATAGGTAATGGTTAGTTGGCACACCATGGTAGCCGACCAAGCGCCATGGTGAAATTCGACCTTCACCTTCGTAAGAGGGCTAGAAGAACCTAAGTTACCATCCTCCTTGCGAATCTCTAATTGTAGGTATGTTGTCTAGGGTAATTAAGTTAACAAACAATAGGGAACACAATTCCCAAGTTGAACCTAAAATTGAGTGTTTGCTCGCGTCACAGTATAGGGTGTATTTTTGTCTTGCTTTTGAATCACAACCCGCCCCCCTATTTAGAGATTTTAGTTATAGATACTCGAAATAATTGATAGTTAGTTATTGTAGTCAAACCCTATATTTCCTGTGGATTCGACCCTAACCTTCAGTTAGGTTAATTGCTAACAATGACCGTTCTCTTATTGGATCGTGAACATCATCATGAGGATAGCATGTGTAATTGAGATTCAATCTGAAATCAACAATATAATATGAAATTGAAGTAATAACATGGTTAAATTCACATTTAAAATCATAATATAATCATCCATACACAAACAAACCTTTAAAAGGGACATGTATATTAAGAGCTTCAAAAATGCACTGTAATCCATCATATTATGGTCTAGATCAAGTTAAAATCAGTAAATTGAACATAACCCATATATTATTTGAATTTAAGGAATCACAATATTTAAAACTCCAATTTAAAATAAGCTAAGAACTCATGAAATGTACTTGAAAATCTTTGGGTCTTCTTGATTGGAAGGAACCAAGGATCAAACCCACATACCTTATGAAACGACCCAAAAAGTGCCCAAAAATTTGCCTCGGAAGTACCCAGAATCATAATTTACACATATCAAAAAAGTCATGCATTCTTTCGAAAATCTGACTTCATATTCTTGTTCAAGGGATCAAATTTAGTGGGGAAAGACTCTAACCCCAATTTTAGAGTGAATAAATCACACTTTAAAATTTCAAAGATTCGATTTCCAGTGAGGTATGCGCGTTGCTGGCGCGACGCGCCAGTGCTTTAGTTTGGTGCCAATTTTCAAGTTCAGTCCAATACTTTTGGTTGTTGGGCCCAAGCCTTCCTATATGTAAAAATACCTATACTTAGCCTTATTTCACCATCATATCATCCAGGACATTCCCAAAATACTTACTCAAACACTTAGATAATATTTCATCTCCTAAATTCAAGTCTTAAAACTCATCCGGATCTTATGGTTCTTAATGGAGCATCAAGTCTCCATCTCTAGTATTCTTCAACGATTCTCCAAAGTCAAGGTATGTGGGTTTCTTTCATGGGTTCCTTCCACCCATGATACCCAAGCTTCCTTTTATCTCAAATTGCACGATTTAAAGTTGAGTTACTCATGGGTCTTATCTATTATGAATTTCATTGCGTACTATGTTGGCGTTTCATGAAATAATGTTTGTTTTAGCATGTTTTGAGCTATGAATCTAAGATTTATTGTAAGATTTGATGAGGAGTGTTGTTGTATATTGGTTGAGGGTGTTACCAAATGTCTATTGATGGTTTTACATTGAATTTTATATTATGATTTCACTCTTGAATTGCATAGTTTTATACTAGCACTAAAGACCCGCCAAGTGTTTGATAAAATGTTCAGTTATGGATTCTTGAGTTGTTAAAGGTCTAAAGCATGGCATATGAATTGAATGACTTTATGATGATGATAGGAATGTTTTTATGAGTTGTTTTCATGAAGAAGTACCTATGGTGTTGCAAGCAGATTGTTGGATTCCCATGTTTGTTTTGCTCTTGAGAATATGGAGATTGACATGTAATGGATTGATGATCTAGTTGTATGATTCCTACCGAAAAGCCCATGCTATAAGGTAGAAAGACTAATGATTCCTACTGAAAAGATTATATCGTAAGGTATGGATATCCTACCAAAAAGGCCATGCCTTAAGGTAGAATGACTAATGGTTCCTACCGAAAAGATCATGTCGTAAGATATGGACACCATACCGAAAAGGCCATGCCATAAGGTAGAAAGACCAATGGTTTCCACGTAATAGATTATATCATAAGGTGTGAACATCATACCGAAAAGGCCATGCTTAAGGTACAATAAATCACGTCTCCTACCCAAAAGATTATATGGTAAAGTATAAGACATCTTTTATTACCTACCAAAAAGACTATGTTGTACGGTAGGGGTATTGATAACTCTCTACAAAAAGGTTATACCGTAAGATGAGCGGGGGCCATTTAGCCCATCATATGAATGTTAGTAAAAATAGGTTGACTATGTATTCCATGTTGAGTTTACTTTCCTTGATCATGATTTACAAGCATGTTTTACTTTAATCATTAATCATGCATGTACTATTGATGTTATACCTATCCTTACTTATAATTATTCATTTCGATTATGTTTCCTATCCTATGCTAGCATTTCATCCTACATGCTTACTACATTCAAACATACTATACGAAAATATGAAATTTATACTCATGTGACAAGCCAAGGCCCTGAAAAAGTAACTAATGAAATACCGCCCGCAAGGCCCAATGAACTTTTATATATTTTTCCAGTAGTAATTCTAGGTACTCTTGCATGAATGTAGGCTTAGCCATTTTAGAACCATCAATGATTGGTGAACCGGCGGATCCATTTGCAACCCCTTTGGAAATCTTTCCTGAATGGTATTTCTTTCCTGTATTTCAAATACTTCGTATAGTACCAATAAATTATTGGGAGTTCTTTTAATGGTATCAGTACCTATGGGATTATTAACAGTACCTTTTTTGGAGAATGTTAATAAGTTCCAAAATCCATTTCGACGTCCAGTAGCGACGACTGTCTTTTTGATTAATACCGCAGTTGCCCTTTGGTTGGGCATTGGTGCAACATTACCTATTTAGCATTTCATCCTACATATTTAGTACATTCAAACGTACTAACGCATACTCTATGCCTACATGATGTTACCATGTAGGAACCAGAGCTCCACTTGATCATCCTCCTCCTTGTGGCTGGTACGATCTCTCTTAAGCTCTTTGGTGAGTTATCTATTTCAGGGATGATGTTTATGATCTCATACTTTGTTTCAAGACTATCTTCTTTTATGTATATGTATACTATAAGGGTGAGCCTGGTAGCTTATCTTTGCCCCTGCTCTTATCTATGTAGTAGAGGTGTTGTTAGACATGTCTTGTGTAATGTTATGAGCTTTGACTCTCTCTTGACTCTTGATATTTATGATATGGAAGTCGTCCCTTAGCCTTATTGTCCCTATTCTACTCTATTGTTGTTGTATTTTATTGCTTCTACGACCAAGGATATGTAATGATATATTAAGAGGCTTGCTTGGGGTCCCTTCGGGTTCCCCATGCACCATATCACTTTTAGGCCCTAGGCTTGGGTCGTGACAAACTTGGTAACAGAGTACTAGGTTGTTAGATCCTCGGAGTCTAATACACCGTATCAATTTAGAGTCTTATTCGTGGTTATGTTGTGCACCACAACTATGAGTAGGAGGCTACAAGATGTTTTTGGAGATATTTCCCTTCTTCATGTTCTAAGTTGTGCTATAGAGTAGGAGTAAGTTTTTTCCCCTTAATAATTGTTCTTTGCATGCTTGTTGATCATGCCAAACACAAGAGGAAGAAGAGCCCGCGCTCTCGAGGGACAATCGGCTCATGGAGAGCTTCGGGATGCTCTAACTTTGCTTGCACAAGTTGTGACGAACAAAGCCAATCAATGGGCCTAAGCCCTTCATGCTCCTACCTCGGGATCTAGAGTGAGAAACCTCATGAAGATGAAGCCATCAGAGTTCTATGGGATGAGGACCCACAAGAGTTTA
Source organism: Solanum medicagineum (assembly GCA_026153255.1). Classification (NCBI taxonomy): domain Eukaryota; kingdom Viridiplantae; phylum Streptophyta; class Magnoliopsida; order Solanales; family Solanaceae; genus Solanum; species Solanum medicagineum. Next base: position 4,339,581 of record JAPFFP010000089.1, read on the forward strand.
TTGATGAGATTTATAAATTATTGGCCATCATGGGTATTAGATCGGAAGATAAGGTGGAGTTGGTGGCTTACCAACTCAAGGGGACTCAATGGAAGGAGGGGAAGGGAAACAATAATATTGTTTTATAGGAGGAGTTTAAGATGACTTTCCTTAATCGATTCTTCCCTCTTGAGCTTAGGGAGGCCAAGATGATGAAGTTTATGAATTTGGAGCTAGGGTCAATGAGTGTAAGGGAGTATGACCTCAAGTTCAACCAACTCTCTATGTATGGTACTCACTTGGTTAACAACCCAAGGGCTAGAATGAATAAATTTTTTATGGGTGTTTTCGATTTGGTAAGTGAAGAATGTTGGTCCGCTATGTTGATTAGTGACATGTAATTGTCACGTTTGATAACTTATGCAGAACAAATGGAGGAGGAGAAGTTGAGGAAAAGAAGGGGTAATGATGCCAAGAGGGCTAGACTTGATGGTGGCTCCTGAGGTCTAGAGTCCAATGATGCTCTAAGCAAGAGGGTCGCTATGAATGGGGTGTCAAACCCAGGGACCCAAAAAGGTGATGGGATAACTCATCCTAGATGCCCAAAATGTGCTAGGAAACACAGTGGTACATGTTGGAGGAACACGAGTGCATTCTTTGGGTGTGGGGAAATGGGCCAAAAAAATTTGGATTGCCATATGCTCAAAACAAGGGTAAAGATGGTTATGTTGATCAAAGGGATGCTCCAAGACGTAATCGATTCTATGCTCTTCAAAGGAGGCAAGAGGTACCTAATGTTGCTACTAGTATGTTGAAGTTTCCTTGACTTGGATATGTGTGCATTCGTGGGTCCGGGTGCCACAATTCTCTTCATTATTCTTTTGTTGCTTATAGCCTTCTTGTGTGTGTCTCGAGTTGCTATGTGAATCTCTTGGTGTTTACCACTTTGTAAAGCTTATTGTTGCTAGAAGGTTCGTAAGTATTGTTCCGTGGTCATGTTTTGTTTAGGTCTTGCCTTGTGATTTTGTTTGATTGGATGTGGTGAGATTGAGATCATACTTGGAGTGGATTATTTGGCTGCATGTTTTGTCTACTTTGATTTTAGTGCCCATAGAGTTAGATTCCAACTCCCTAGTAGACCCGTCCTTGAGTGGAAGGTGGTCAAGAGTTAGCAAAAGAGATAGGCCCAATTCTTGTCTCAAGGTACAATTGATATGTAAGGGTTGCATGTATCGTCTTGTGAGAATTAGGGGTGTTGCAACTAAGTTATCTGGTTTATTGAATTGTTGTTGGTGGTAGATAAGGCCTTGAATGTCCTTTCTGAAATGTTGAATTTGGGGTATTGTCTTTTAGTTTGCTAGTGTGCCAGCTATGTCTATAGGTCTCATAAATAGAGTCTCTAACCCATACCTTGTTATGTTTGTGGTGGCCTTTGGTGTTGATATGTTGGTTTGTGGCTGGAAGTGAGGGAGAGCTTGTCAATCATTTGCGGGTGACATTATGAATTTTGATGTATGTGTGGTTGCTTGTGGATCATGGAAAGTGGGAGTCATTGAAGTAACAATAGGGTGTAGTGGAGGTTGCCTCCCAACGGGGAGATGGTGGTTTATGGTACCGAGTGGACTATGTGTGTTTAAGCTTGGCAATCGAGTTCATGTCTTGTGGGTTCTTATAGTGTGTTAAAGAAGCTTGGTAAGCTTGCATGCGAATGGGAACTTGCCTATAGGTATGGGTATGGTTTGTCCAGTTTTTCATGCTTCTAAGTTGAAGGGGTTGTGTTGGTGACTCTAATGCTATAAAACTCTTTGAGGTTGTCAGTGTTGTGGAGGATAAGTTGGCTTAGGAGGAGGTCTTGGTGGGAATATTGAAGAAGTGTTCGTCAAGGCCCTTTAGAAGTATTGTCAAGTCGATAGCGTCTCTCAGGGAGCTGGTGGGGGTATGGAAAGAAATATCCGTACCTCTTTCATTCTATTCAAGCTTGTGATATCATTCCAAATCCTTTTCTTATGGTTCCAAGCGTTATGTTTAAGCCCCTATGTCATTTGCATGCATTCACATTTATGTTGACAAGTTCATGATGATTTCTTTACACTTATGTTGAGATTTTGAAAATGGTGTTTAAGTGCATTGTTGCATTCTTGTCAGGGCTTATTTCTTCGTGATTACTCTTCTTATGTATGTCTCTTTGATAATCGGGGACGAATGTTCCCAATGGGGAGATATTCAAATGACCCCAAAAGTGCCCGGAAATGTGTCCCGGAAATATGTCCACATCTAAAAATCCATTCGTTATTTCAAAAATCTGACTTCATATTCATGTTTAGGGGGTCAAATTGTGTGGGAAAGGGCCGAACTTAAATTTTAGAGCGAATAAATCACTATTTCAAATTTCAAACTTCAATTTCCAATAAGGTATGTGCATTGCTGGCGCAATGCGCCAGTGTTTTATTTTGGTGCAGTTTTCAAGTTTGGTCCAAGACTTTTGGGTCTTGGGCCCAAGCCTTACCATACGTGAAAGTACATATACTTAGCCTTATTTCACCCTCATATCATCCAAGACATTCCAAAAATACTCACTCAAACACTTAGCCAATATTTCATCTCCTAAATTCAAGTCTCAAAACTCATCTAGATCTTAATGTTTTCAATCAAGCTTCAAGTATCCATCTCTAATCTTCTTCAAGAATTCTCCAAAGTCAAGGTATGTGGGTTTCTTTCATGGGTTCCTTCCACCCATGATACCCAAGCTTCCTTTTACCGAAAATTTCATGATGTAAAGTTGAGTTACTCATGGGTCTTATCTATTATGAATTTGACTACCCACTATCTTGGGGTTTCATGAAATTATGGTTGTTTTAACATCTTTTGAGCTACGAATCTAAGATCTATTGTGGGATTTGATGAGGAGTGTTGATGTATATTGCTTGAGGGTGTTACCAAGTATATATTGATGGTTTTACATTGAATTTTCTAGCATGATTTCACTCTTGAATTGTATGGCTTTATACCAACACTACATACCCGCCAATTGTTTGATAAAATGTCTGGTTATGGATTATTGAGTTGTTAAAGGTCTAAAGCATGGCATATGAGTTAAATGACTTTATGATGATTGTTGGAATGTTTATATGAGTTGATTTCATGAAGTAGTACCTATGGTGTTGCAAGTAGATAGTTGGGTTCCCATGTTTGTTGTGCTCTTGAGAAAATGGAGAACGTCTTCCTTTGTTGCTTGAAATGTAATCGTTTGATGAGCTAGTTCTATGATTACTACCGAAAAGGCCATGTCGTAATGTTGAAAGACTAATGGTTCCTACCGAAAATATTATATTGTAAGGTATGGACATCCTACCGAAAAGCCATGCCATAAGGTAGAATGACTAATGGTTCCTACCGAAAAGATCATGTCGTAAGGTATGGACACCCTACTTAAAAGGCCATGTCGTAAAGTAGAATGACCAATGGTTTACACCGAAAATATTATACCGTAAGATGTGGACATTCCATTGAAAAGACCATGTCGTAAGGTAGAATGAATCATGGATCCTACCCAAAAGATTATATCGTAAAGTAGAAGTCAAAAGGTTATACCTTAAGGCGAGTTGGTAAAAAGGGGTTGACTACGTATTCCATGTTGAGTTTACATTCCTTTATCATGATTTACAAGTATGTTTTACCTTAAGCATTCATCATGCATGTCATATTAAAGTTGTACCTATCATTGCTTATAATTATGCATTTCGATTATGTTGCCTATCCCTTGTTAGCATAGAATCCTCCATACTTAGTACATTCCAATGTACTAACGCATACTTTAGGCATTCGTGATGTTATCCTGTAGGAACCGGAGCCCCACTTGATCATCCTCCTCCACGTGGTTAGTACGATCTCTCTCAAGCTCTTTGGTGAGTCCTCCATTTTGGGGATGATGTTTATGATCTCATGCTTAGTTTCAAGACTGTCTTCTTTTATGCATATGTTGACAATGATGGAGAGATCGGTAACTTGTTTTGGCCTCGCTCTTATCTATGTAGCAGAGGTGTTGTTGGATATGTCATGTGTAATGTTATGAGCTTTGACTCTCTCTTGACTCTTGATGTTTATGTTAGCCCCATTGTCCCTATTTTACTCTATTGTTGATTGTATTTTATTACTTCCACGACCAAGGATGTGTAATGATATGTTAAGAGGCTTGCTTAAGTCCCTTCGGGTTCCCCATACACCTTGTCACGTCTAGGACTTAGGCTTGGGTCGTGACACCTTCACCCAATGAAAAATTTTGAAAATAATATTTTTTCTACGGGTCTTCTAAAATTGGGATTATATCCATTTCCCACTCAATTTTGCCCCCAGATCAAGAATATGAAGTTAGATTTTTGATATCACGCACGAATTTTGAGGTATATAAAAATTATGATTATAGGCATTTCCGTGTCGTTTCAATATCTATCCCTTGGGAACATTAGTCCTCAAAAGTCAAACAAACGTAAATAAGAGAAGTAACCAAGAAGATTTCAACCCAACATATATGCAACAAATGAACTTAAACAACATTTTCAAAAATCTTAACATAAGTGTCAAAAATCACCAAAAACTTATCAACACAAACATGAATGCATGCAAAATAATATAAGGGCTAAAAGTTAAGACTTAAAATCATAAATGGGATTTAAATTAGTACTTTAGGATTGAGCGGAGTGGAAAAGATATGGATATCGCTTATGTATGTCTGTCACGGCTTCCTATGTGGCACTTTCAACTTGTTGGTTTCTCCAAAGAACCTTAACGGAAGCTACATCCTTTTTTCTCAACCTCTTCACTTGTCTATCAAAAATTTCTACTAGAACCTCCTCACAAGTCAATTTTTTTTTACCACACTCACAACATCCAAAGGTACAATAGCACTCGGGTCACCCAAATGCTTTCTCAGCACAGATACATGGAAAATTGGATGAATCATATTCATATCAATGGGCAAAACTCCAACTCATAGGCCACCTTACCAATCCTTCTCAACACTTTATAAGGACCCACAAACCTTGGGCTCAATTTACCATTCTTGCCAAATCAAACCACACCCTTCATGGGTGAGACCTTCAAATAGACCCAATCACCAACCTTAAATTCAAGATCCCTTCTCCTCACATTAGAATAGGACTTTTGTCTACTTTGGGTTGTTTTCAATCTCTCCCTTATGAAGCTCACCTTCTCCAAGTCCTTTATGAAAAAATTCAGACCTGGCAAAGCCATCTCCCATACTTCAAGCCACCAACCGGGGATCCATAATGCCTAATATAAAGAGCCTCAACAAAAGTCATACAAATGCTTGAGTGGTAACTACTGTTGTAAGAAAATTCCATGAATGGAAGATGATCATCCCAACTACCCTTAAACTCCAAAACACAAGCTTTAAGCATATCCTCAAGAGTTTTGATAGTTCTCTCGGATTGGCCATCCGTTTGAGGGTGGAAAGATGTGGTAAGCTTTACGTAGGTTACCAAGACCTCTTTTGGAAGGACCTCTAAAAGTGAGAAGTGAATTGAGCACCACTATCCAAAATAATAGACAAAGGCACTCCATGCAATCTAACCAACTCATGCATATACAACTTAGCATAATCTTTTGCACCATAAGTAGTTTTGACCTGTAAGAAGGGAGCTGATTTTGTCATTCTATCAATCACAATCCAAATAGAGTTAAAATTTTTTCTAGTCTTATGCAACCCAACCATAAAATCCATGTTGATTTTATCCACTTCCAAGTAGGAATCTCTATATCTTGGGGAAAGCCACTCCATATTTGATGTTCGGCTTTCACTTGGTGGAAATTGTGACATCCGGATATGAACTTGGCAGTATCTCTCTTCATCCCACTAATACACTTCCCTCAAATTCTATACATCTTTGTAGAATCAAGGTGAATAGAATAGGAAGAATTATCAGCCTCATCTAAAATCTTCTTTCTCAAATTATCAATACTAGGCACACATAATCTACCTTGGTACCTACGGGCACCATCTCCCCCTTGGGAGAAAACCTCCACCTTACCATCGCTTACCAAGGCCTTCAATTCTAACAAGGTGGGGTCAAGATCTTGCTTTGCCTTCACCACTTCCATCAAGGAAGATTTATAACCATCAATAACTACTACACCACCATTATTAACTTCTTCCAACCTAACCCCCAATCTAGCCAACTTATGGACCTCTCTAGTAAACTCTTTGCCACCATTATCAACATGAACTAGGCTACCAATAGACACCCTACATAGAGCATTGACCACAACATTAGCTTTGTGAGGGTGATAATGCACACTAATATCATAATCTTTAAGGAGCTCTAACCACGTTCCTTGTCTCAGTTTAAGCTCTTTTTGGGTGAATACATATTGGAGACTCTTATGATCGGTAAACACATTAACACGGACCCTAGACAAGTGGTGACACCAGATTTTCAATGCAAATACAACGACTACCAATTCAATATTATGAGTGGGGTAATTCTTCTCTTGTACCTTAAGTTATCTAGAGGGATATGATATCACCTTACCACTTTGCATCAAAACACACCCTAAACCAATTCTTGAGGCATCACAATATACAACAAACCCTTCCAACCCTTCCGGTAGAGAAAAGATAAGAGCGAAGACAAGCTTATCTTTCAAAGTTTGGAAACTCTTTTGGCAATCATCGATCCATACATATTTTGCATTCTTTTGGGTGAACCTAGTAATGGGAGAAGCAATAGAAGAGAACCTATTAACAAACCTGCGGTAATAACCCGCCAAACCCAAGAAACTGCTAATGTCTGATGAAGTCAAAGGTCTAGGCAAATTTCTAATCACATCTGTCTTCTTAGGATCCACTATAATGCCATTAACCGACACCACATGCCCAAGAAAAATAACCTCTTTCAACCAACACTCACATTTTCATTATTTAGCCGACAATCTCTCCTCCCTTAAGATTTGCAATATCACCCTCAAGTAATCCACATGCTCCTCTTCACTATGGGAATAGATCAAGATATCATCAATAAAAACTACCACAAACAAGTCAATGTAGTGTTAAAGACCCTATTCATAAGATCCATGAATATACCCAGTGCATTAGTCAATCCTAAGGTCATAACCATAAACTCAAAGTGCCCATACCTAGTCCGGCAAGCAGGAAATGTCACACTCCCTCACTATCACTTGGTGATACCCAGACTAATGATTAAGCTTAGTGAGTAGCCCATTGAAGTTGACCAAAAAGGTCATCAATCCTTGATAGAGGGTACTTATTCATGATGGTGACTCTATTAAGTTGCCGATAATCAATGCACACTCTAAGAGAACCATCCTTATTTTTCAAAAATAACACCGGTGCACTCCAAGATGATTTACTAGACCTTATAAAACCACTCTCCAACAAATCCCTCAATTGCTCCTTCAACTTCATCGGGTCCATATGGTAAGGGGGAATAGAAATGGGTTGAGAATTGGGAAGAAGGTCTATACCAAAGTCTATTTCCCTTTCAGGAGGAAAACCGGGAAGCTCACCGGGAAAGACATCAAGGAACTCATTAACCACTAGAACTGACTGTATAGGAAGGACTTTGGAGTCAACATCCCTAACCCTTACAAAATTTTAAAGACAACCCATACCAATCAACTTTAGGGCTTTAATGCAAGAAATGAATCTACCCTTGACCACCACATCACAACTTTCCCACTCATGAACGGGCTCATTTGGGAATGGAATTTGACCCTAGGGGTTATACAATCAATAGAAGCATAATATGCATGCTACCAATCCTTCCCAATAATGACATCAAAATCCACCATTTCTATTTTAACAAAATCACAAGGCAAGATTTTATGCAAAATGAATACGGGACAATTTCTATGGACTCTTTTAGCAACAATATACTTACCAATGGGGGTAGACACTTCATAGGGTTCACATAATAATTCGGGGCTAACATGAAGCATTTTGGCAACAAAAAAAGTAATAAAAAAAAGAATGGCACCCGAGTCTATCAAAGCATACACATCAATATCAAAAACCTTTAACATACCGGTGACGACATCGGGCACCTCATTCACCACTTGTCTCCCTTGAAGTGCATAGAATCTATTTTGTCTCGATGCACCCCCTGTTGGCCTCCTCTTCCCCTTTGACCTGCATTTGCACCTTGGCCTAGTAGACGACCATTCCCACCCTTGGGTTGAGCATGAGGACCTCAATAACCTTGTGGCCAACATCACCACAACCAAAGCAAGCATTGGAATTTCTCAAACAAGGACCACTATGATTCTTTTCGCACTTTGGACATCTAATCTTTGCCACCCCTCCGTTTCCTCCCTGGAACCTTTGATTAGGCACCATAACATTGGCAAACCTCCTGTTTGAAGCATTGGATGACCCTTGGCCTTGGAACTTGTGGCCTTGAGGAAACCAACCACCTTTAGAACTTTGGAATCCACCTTCAAAACAGGCCCTCTTGGCTTCACCAACCGTTCTCTTTCTAAGCTTTTGCCGCTGCAATTAACCAACATATGTTATGAGGCGGCACAAATCAATATCACCTACAAGCATGCCCGTTCTATTCTCCCCATACACCAAATTGGATACACTCAACACAAATTTGTCCATCCTTGACCTTGGCTCGGCAGTCAATCGAGGAGCATACTTGGAGAGTTGGTTGAACTTGAATGCATACTCCCTCACGCTCATAGATGTCATGAGCCAAGCCTAGGGCATAGACCTGACAGACGAATGGGGAACCCGAAGGGACCCCAAACAAATCTCTTAACATATCATCACACATCCTTGCTCGCGGAAGCAAGTAAATGACACAAAAAGGTTAGAAATAAGGGGAATAGGGACTAAGGGAAAGCTTCATATCATAAAAATCAAGGGGCAAGAGAGTCAAGGCTCATAGCATTGATACAAAACATGTCCAACAACACCTCTACTACATAGATAAGGTCCGGGGCCAAGACAAGCAACCGAGCTCACCCTCATAGTCAAAGTATACAATAAAGAAGGAGAGTCATAATGCATAGCATAGGAACATAGACCATTTTCCCCAGAATAGAGGACTCACCAACTAGCTTGAGAGATGTCGTACTAGCCACACGGAGGAGGAAAATGATCAAATGGAGCTCCGGTTTTTACATGGTAACAACATGTAGGCATAGAATATGTGTTAGTACATTTGAATATACTAAGTATGTAGGATGCAATGCAACAAGAGATAGGAAACATAGTGAAAATGCATAAGCATAAGCAATGAATAGCATAATAATAAAATGACATGTATGAATGATGCTTAAGTAAAACATGCTTACAGTCCAAATCAACTTGTATAGATCATAATACGTAAGTGTGGGAAGAGACCTCAACCGACATAAAATAAGACCAAGCAGCTACAACTTGGAATCCCGATGATTACCCCTTACTGGTAAAGAGGTGGTCTACTTGCCAAGGTAAACCATACTCCACCTTACAGGTTCCCGCCCCATTTCGGATGAAGAAACCCTTCTTACGGGGGCCCACCCCATTTTGAAAAGGATTTATTATCATAACTGCATTAACATCAACATTAAAGGGCTCACAAGAGGTAAAATATTTTAAAAAGGGCTTAAACCCGACTTTACAACATTACCATGAGTTAAGCATATCATTAGAAAGCTCATGATCATCATAGAGTCACTTGGATCATAAATCAACCAATAGAAGATCAAAACATAAAGAATCCTTAAAAAGGCATTTCATGAAACACTCGGGGTATGTGTAATGCTAGTGTAAAATCATGCAATTTAAGAGCGAAATCATGCTAGAAAAAATTTCAGTGTAAAACCATCAATGAAGACGTGGTAACACCCTCAAGCAATATACATCAATACCCTTCATCAAATCTCACAATAGATCTTGGTTTCATAGCTCATAATATGCTAAAACAATCATAATTTCATAAGCCCCAAAATAGTATGCACTGAAATTCATAATAAGTAAGACTCGTGAGTAAATCAACTTTAAATCATGCTATTTTAGGTAAAAGGAAGCTTTAGAATCATGGGTGAAAGGAACCCATGAAAGAAACACACATACCTTAACTTTGGAGGATCCTTGAAGGAGATTAGAAATGGAGATTTGAAACTTGAGTGCAATCCTTAAGATCCGGAAATGGTTTTGGCACTCCAATTTCGAGAGAAATATTAGTCTAAGTATTTGAGTGAGTATTGGGGAATGTCTTGTATCATATGAGGCTCAAAAGTATGGCTAAGTATAGGTGTTTTCACGTATGGTAACACTTAAGCCCAAGACTCAAAGGTCTTGGGCCGAACTTGAAAAACTGGATAGAAAATATACACAGGCATGTCGCTCCTGCATCGCAGATACCTCACAGGAATTTGACACTTTAAATATTAAAATTGTGAATCGCTCGCTCTAAAATCGGGGTTAGACCCTTTGCCCACTAAAAATTACCCCCCAAACAAGAATATGAGGTCAGATTTTCGAAATAACACACGGATTTTTGGGATATAAGGAAATTACGATTTAGGGCACTTCCAAGGCATATTTTCGGGTACTTTTTGGGTTCGTTTCAATATCTCCCCCTTGGGAACATTCATCCCCGAATGTCAAAGAAACTTATATGAGAAGAGTAATCATGAAGAAATTAGCCCCAACAAAAATGTATCAACACACTCAAAACATCATTTTCAAAATCTCAACATAAGCATTAAAATTATCATGAGCTTGTTAACATAAACATGAATGCATACAATGACATAGGGGCTAAAACATAAGACTTAAAATCATAAAAGGACTTGATGTGTTATCATAAGTTTGAATAGAATGAATGAGATACAAATGTTGCTTCTCCATGACTGCTCCGGCTCCTCCTGAGACTCTTTCGACTTAATGATTGTCCCAAAGGGTCTTGACGAATACTACATCCTTATCAATCAACTTCCACCATCCATCCAATATGTCCACCGGAACCTTCTCCTAAGCCAACTTATCCTCCACAAAACCCGTAAACCTCAAGGAGTTATATAGCACTAGAGTCACCAACACATCCCTAAGTAATTCTAATCTTTATGCAACCTCACCAATCGTCCTCTACACTCTATAAGGATTCACAACCATAAACTCATTTTTAAACCTTAAATGCACATAACCCACTTGGTACCATAAACCACCATCATCAACATATACTAGGCTACTTAGAACACGGACCATAACATTAGCGTTGCCGAGGAATTGATGCACACTCGCATCATAATCCTTAAGGAGTTCTAATTACGTTCTTGTTATCCTCCATTCACACCAATCATATTTAGAAAATAGCCTCTCCTCTCACAAGACTTGCAACACTACCCCCAAATGGTGCACAAGCTTTAAATAAGTCAATGTTCCACTACTAGAGGGCACCTCTTAACACGTCAAGGTAGGGTTTTAATACACTATTCATGAAACCCGTAAACATAGCCGGTGCATATGTCAACCAAACAACTCCAATAGTACTCAAAACGTTCACTCCTAATCCAAAAAGACACTTAGGTATATCACCTATCCTCCTCCTCACTTAGGATAAAACCCGAACCAAAGATCAAGCTTAGAGAAGTGACTAACCCATTGTAATTGACCAAATAGATCGACTATCCTTAATCATCATATTATAACCTTACGGGTTCTACACTTATTGGAAGCCTGCTTTGCAAGTAGCCAAACCACTCCAAGACCTCCAACCTATCAAACCAAGTTCAACCAAGATCACAAGACAAGACTCTATCCAATAAGAATATGGGGCAACCCCTTAGGATCAATTGGACCTTAGACAAGAATGGGCCTACCTTTTTTGCTACCACTTGACAACCTCCCACTCAAAGATGGGTCCATAGAGAGTCGGTTTCTAACTCTATGGGTCCTACTATCCATGGGGACATATTATGTATGCAACTAATCCACCCCAAGCATGACATCAATCATACCATATCAACTCCAACAAGTCACACGGCAAGGCCTAAGGCAAGATGAACACGGAACAACGCCTATGAACATTCTTAGCAACAATATACTCAATAAAGAGGTAGATACCAAAGGTTCACATAATAACTCGAGACACACAAAAAGCCCTTAGCGACGAAAAGTGATAATGAAAGGAATAGTGAAACTCGGATCCATCAATGCATACACATCCAAGTCAAAGGAAATTCCAATTTATCAGTAGCATAATTGGGTGTATTATCACCCTTTGCCTTCTTTGAAGAGCGTAGAACCTATTTTGCTTCGGAGCACACCCCTTGTCATTGAAGGAAACCATCTCTACCTTTGGTTTGAGGATGAGGACAATCAATGACCCTATGACCCATTTCTCCAGATCCAATGCAAGCACTAGAGTTCCTTCGACACGGGCCATTGTGGTTCTTCCTACATGTAAGGCACTTGGGCTTGCGCCCTACACCATTACTACCTTGGTGTCTTGGATTATCATTAGCAAACCTTCCACTGAGAGCAGTGAACGCCGTTGGCCATGATAGAACCGGCCATCCTTGGGACTTTGGGATTTACCATCAATACGGACCCTCTTGGCCTCTCTACTCCTCCTCTCCCTCAACTTTTTCCATTCTAATTGTTCAGCATATGGCATTAAGCAGGACAAATCCATGTCTCAAATCAACATATCAGACTGGCACTCCTTATTCACCAAATCAGACACCCCCATCACAAGCTTATTCATCCTCGACCTCGAATCGACAACCATGTATGGAGCATACTTTGAGTGTTTGTTGAACTTGAGTGCATAGCCCCTCACACTCATTGATCCTTATTTCAAGTTCATGAACTCCATCATCTTGGTCTCCCAAGCTCATGAGGAAAGAATCGGTTAAGAAAAGCCACCTTGAATTCCTCCCATAGAACCACATTCTCAACCCCTTGTCTTCCTTCCATTGTGTCAACCATATTTGTGATACCCCTTTGAGTTGGTAGGTGGCCAACTCCACTTTCTCCTCTGATCTAACACCAATGATAGCTAATATCTTGTAGACCTCATCAATGAACTCTTGAGGGTCCTCTTCTACCTTTGACCCATAGAACTCCGACGGAATCATCCTCATAAAGTCCCTCACCCTAGATGCTAGAGTGGGAGAATGAGGAGCTTGGGCCCCTTGGTTGGCTTGATTAGCCACAACTGGAGCTAACATAGTAAGTGCATCCTGAAATTCCTCATGAGTCTATTGTTCTTTGGGAGAGCAGGCTCTTCTTTCTCTTGTGTTAGGCATGATCTATCATAGAAAGAATAATCATTATGGGGGAAAACCTTACCTTAACTTTATAACACGATATAGATTATGATGAAGAAAAACATTTTCTAAAATGTCGCATAGCCTCCTACTCATAGTTGTGGTGCACAACACAACCATGACTAAGACTCTTATCGACACTATGTGTTGGACTCCGAGGATCTAACAACCAAGTGCTCTGATACCATCTTTGTCAAGGCCCAAGCCTAGGGACTAGACGTGACCGGCGAATGGGGAACCCGAATGGACCCCAAAACAAGACTCTTAGCATATCATCACACATCCTTGGTAGCGAAAGCAAGTAAATAACATAAAAAGGTAAGAAGTAAGGGGCATAAGGACTAAGGAAACCTTCATATCCTAAACATCAAGGAGCAAGCGAATCAAGGCTCGTAGCATAGATACATAACATGACCAAACAACACCTCTACTACATAGATAAGAGTGGGGGCAAAAACAAGCAACTGGCTCACCCTCATAGTCAAAGTATACAATAAAGAAGGACAGTATTGATACATAACCTAAGAACATAGACCATTGTCCCCCAAATGAAGGACTCACCAACTAGCTTGAGAGATATCATACTAGCCACGCAGAGAAGGAAAATGATCAAATGGAGCTTCGATGCCTAAATGGTAACATCACGTAGGCATAGAGTATGCATTAGTACATTTGAATATACTAAGTATGTAGGATGCAATGCAACAATAGATAGGCAACATAGTTAAAATGCATAAGCATAAGAATGAATAGCATAATTACAATATGACATGTATGAATGATGCTTGAAGTAAATCATCCTTACAATCCAAATTGACTTGTATAGATCATAATACGTAAGTGTGGTAAGAGACCTCAACCAATATGAAATAAGACAAAGTAAGATACAACTTGGAATCCTAATGATTACCCCTCACCGGTAAAGAGGTGGTCTACTTGTCAAGGTAAACCATACTCCACCTTATGAGGATCCGCCCCATTTTTGATGAAGTAACCCTCCTTACAGGGTCCCACCCCATTTCAGAAAGGATTTATGACCATATCTCACCTTACAGGGTCCCCCTATTTCGGATTAAGTGACCTTCCTTACGAGGTCTCACCCTATTTAGGAAAGTAATTTAAGAGAAGGTGTACTAAATAGATCCACTAGTACTGCAAGGGTATAACATAGTCCTATGGTGGTACATAGTTCAAGGAATGAGAGCAAACCCTCCATCCATCGGTGCTAAGCCTAATCCCATGGAATATATAAGGTAATCATAGCTTTAATAATTAGTAAGAAGCATAGAAACATGAAATGAGTAGCTCTAAGACATCTTTGAACTCCATGGTGAGCCCAACTTCAAATATAAGAATAGTTCATCATCAGACACCTTGCATCAATATCAACATTAGAGGGCTCACAAGAGGCAAATCTTTAAGAAAGGGCTTAAACTCAGCTTTAAAACATCATCAAAATTTCCATGAATTGAACATATCTTTGGAAAGATCATAATCATCATAGAGTCAGTTGGATCATAAAACAACCAATAGATTATCAAAACTTAAAGAATCCTTAAAAAGGCATTTTATCAAGCACATGGCGGGTGTATAATGCTAGTGTTAAACTATGCAATTCAAGAGTGGTATCATGCTAGAAATATCAGTGTAAATCCAACAATGGATACTTGGTAACACCTCAAGCAATATACATCAAAACCCGTCATCAAATCTCACAATAGATCTTGGTTTCATAGCTAAAAACATGCTAAACCAATCACAGCTTCATAAACCCTTACATAGTATGCAGTGAAATTCATAATAAGTAAGACCCATGAGTAAATCAACTTTAAATCATGCAATTTTAGGTAAAAAGAACCTTGGGCATCACTAGTGAAAGGAACGGATGAAAGAAACCCACATACCTTGACTTTGGAGGATCCTTGAAGAAGAGTGAAAATGGAGAATTGAAGCTTGAGTGCAATCCTTAAGATCCGGAAAGGGTTTTGTCACTTGAATTTTGAGAGAAATATCAGTGTAAGTGTTTGAGTAAGTATTGGGGATTGTCTTGTATGATATGATGATGAAATATGGCTAAGCATAGGTATTTTCACGTATGGGAACACTTACCAAGACTCAAAAGTCTTGGACGGAACATGAAACTAGACAGAAAATATACACAGGCGCGCGCCCCTTTATCGCGGATACCTCACTGGAATTTGACACTTTGAAAATAAAAATTGTGAATCGTTCGCTCTAAAATCAAGGTCAAACCCTTTTCCCACTCAAATTTGCCCCCGGACAAGAATATGAAATCGGATTGTACAAATAAGGCAAGGACTTTGAGATATAAGAAAATTACAATTTTGGGCACTTTCGAGGCACATTTTCGGGCACTGTTTAGGGTCGTTTGAATAGACCCTTGCTTTAGATTCATAAATTCCATCATTTTCGCCTTCTTAAGCTCAATAAGGAAGAATCAGCTGAGAAATGCTGCTTTGAACTCTTCCCAAGGGATTACATCTCCATTCTCCTTCTCCATCTTCTATTTAGTGAACCATATTTGATCCACCCCTTTGACTTCGTAGACCACCAACTCTACTTTTTCCTCCGAGTTACCCTCTATGATGGACAATACCTTATACACCTTATCAATGAATTCTTGTGGATCCTCATCCACCTTGGACCTGTGCAACTCTGGTGGGTTCATCCTAATAAAATACCTCACCCTTGAGGCCTAAGTAGGAGCATGAGGGGCTTGGGCCCCTTGGTTGATTTGATTAGACATGGCATGGGCCAACATGGAAATAGCATCCTGAAGGACTTCATGGGTCATTCCCCTATCTTGAGGAGTTTGAGGAGCGGGAAAGGCCGGTTGCTCCTCGGGAGTACGAGCTATTCTTCCTCTTGGAATAGGAATGATCTAAATAGCAAAGAAGACTCATTAGGGAAAAGATGTACCTTAACTTCTATAGCACAACATAGATGATGAAGAAGGGAAAAATTTCTGAAAATTCCTCAAAGCCTCTTGCTCATAGTTGTGGTGCACTTCACAACCATGAATAAAACTCTAATCGACGTGGTGTATTGGATTTTAAGGACCATTAGCAACCTAGTGCTCTAATACCAATTTTTCGCGACCAAAGCCTAGGGCCTAGATGTGTCATGGTGAATAGGAACCTGAAGGAACCCAAATAAGGCCATTAACATATCAATTACTTATCCTTGGTCGCGGAAGCAAAGTAAATAACAACAAGCACATAAATAAGGGAAAAAGGTACTAAGGGAAGTCTTGACATTTATAAAGCATAAAGAGTCAAAGCTCAAAGCATAGATACATTAATTGTTCTAACAACACCTCTAAACATAGATTGGGTAGGGGCCAAGACACTTTCCGGGCTCACCCTCATAGTATCAAAGATTATCATAAAGAAATAACATAAGCAAGAGTAGCATAGCTAGTGTCCTCAAACTTGAGGACTCACCAAAAGCTTATCTTCAAGATGCCAAAAGTAAACACATGGAGGATGATCCTGAGGTGCTCCGGTTCCTACATGGTGACATCATGTAGGCATAGAGTATGCTGTAGGACGTTTGAATGTACTAAGTATGTAGGATGCAATGCAGCAAGACATAAGCTAATATAGTCAAAATGCATAGTAATAGGCACTAGATTAGTATATTTTCAATATGGCATGCATGATCAATGCTTTAAGTAAAACATGCTTGTAAATCATTCAACTTGCATAGAACATAACACACGTGTGGGAGGAGACCTCAACCGACACAGAATAAGACCAAGTGAGCTATGACTTAGAATCCCAATGATTACATCTCACCGGTGAAGAGGTGGTCTACTTGCCAAGGTAAATTATACTTCAGTTTCCAGGTGTACGTCCCATCTCAAAGAAGTAATCTTTCTTCTGAGAGCCCATACCATTTCGGAAAGGAATTCATAAGAAACTTCACCTTATGAGAGCTCCTCTCATTTCGAGAAGAATTTCAAGAGAAAGTGCACTAAATGGATCCACTAGTATAGCAAGCGTGTAAGATAACCCTATGTTAGCACATACTTCAAGGAAAGAGAACAAACTCTCCATCCATCGGTGCTAAGTCTAATTCCTCGAAATACTTACAATAATCATACTTTAATAACTTGCAATAAATGTGGAATCACGACATGAGTAGCTCTAACTTACTTGACTTCTAATGGTGAGCCTAACTTGAAACATGAGAATAGTTCATCATTAAACCTTGCCCTTACATTAACATCAAAGAATCAGAAGAGGTAAAATCTTGGAAATAGGGCTTAACTTAAAACTTTCATAATCATAGGTAATTTCATGAGTTCATTACATACTTGTTAGCTCATATTGATCATGAAGTTACTTGACTTATAAAACATGTAAATAACTTGAGAATCCTTGACTTGACATTTTATCAAAGACTTGGTAGGTGTGTAATAGTTGTTCAAAATCATGCAATTCAAGAGTAAAATCATGTGAGAAAACTCAATGCAAATCAACCCACCAACATATTGCAAAACCCTTATTTGAAATACCTTTAAATCCATCATCAAATCTCATAATAGATCATAGTTTCATCGCTCAAAACACACATAATCTCAATAGACAAAACCAACTCATAGTATAAGCTTGAGGTAGATAACATGCATATTTAATAAAAATTTCATAAAACCCAAGCATATCTCATGTTTATAATTCATAATAAAAGATACCCATAGATAATATAACCTGAAAATATGCAATTTCATAAGATAGGAAGTTTGGACACCAAGGGTGAAAGGACTCAATGGTTGAAACTCACATACCTTAGACTTGTGTTTTCTTGGTGTAGACTTGAAGAGAACTTGAATCTTGAATGAAGTTTTTGAGATCCAGAATTAAGCTTAGGATACTTGACTTTGGATAAAATATTTGGAGTGTTAGAGAGGGTTTTGAGAGTGTCTTGAATGATATAGAGTTGAGAAATGGCTAAGTATAGGTGTTTTCACATATATGAGGGCATGGGGCCAAGGCCCCAATGCCTTAGTCTGAAATAGGAAAAATAAGTAGGTTGCAACACTGCTCAGTGATAGATCTGCGTCGCGAAGCTGTCGCGAACAACATTTGGAAATGAAAATTTTTGAAAATCATTTTTTTTACTATGGGTCTTCTGAAATCGGGGTTTATACCCCTTTCCATCCAATATTCCCCCTGATCAAGAATATGAAGTCGAATTTTCAATATCCCACATGAATTTTGAGATACATGGAAATTATGATTATGGGCATTTCCGAGGCACCTTTTCGGGGCGTTTTAGATATCGCTTTTTCGTGTCTGCTTCAGCTTCCTATGTGGCACTTTCAACTTGATTCCTCAAAAGGACCTTGACGGATGGTACATCTTTGTTCCTCAACCTTTTCACTTTTCTATAAAATATTTCTATAGGAACCTCCTTATAGGTCAAAATTATCTTTAGCACTTGGGTCACCCACATACTTCCTCAACATAGACACATAGAAGAGCATATGAACCATATTCATATCCCTAGGCAACTCCAATCTCTAGGCAACCTTACCAACTCTTCTTAAAATCCTATAGTGTCCCACAAACCTTGGGCTCAATTCCTCACTTGCCAAATCGAACCATACCTACATAGGTGAGACTCTCAAGTAAACCCCGATCATCCACATTAAACTCAAGGTCTCTTCTACTTACAACAGAATAAGACTTCTGTCTACTTTGGGCCATCTTCAACCTCTCCCTTATCAACCTCACCTTCTCCAAAGCTTCTATAACCAAATCTAGTCCTAACAAAGCCATCTCCCCACATCAAACCACCCAACCAGGGATCTACAATGCCTACCACATAAAGCTTCAAAGACAGCTAAGCCAATGCTTGACTGATAGCTATTATTGTAAGCAAACTCAATAAGTGGAAGATGTTAATTCCAACTACCCTTAAACTCCAAAACAGAAGCGTTAAGCATATCCTCAAGAGTTTGGATAGTCCATTTGGCTTGGCCATCTGTTATAGGATGAAAAGTTGTACCATGCTTGACCTTGGTACCAAGACCCCTTTAGAAGGACCTCTAAAAATGAGAAGTAAATTGAGCACCACGATCCGAAATCATAGACAGGGGTACGCCATGCAATCTAACCAACTCATGAATATACAACCTGGCATAATCTTCAGCATTATAAATTGTTTTAACCCATAAAAAGTGAGTCTACTTTGTTATCCTATCAACAATAAACCAAATAGAATCAAAGTGCTTCCTAATCTTAGGGAAACCAATCACAAAATCGATGTTGATCTCTTCCCATTTCCAAGTAGGAATTTCTATCTCTTGGGCTAGGCCACCCGGACTTTGATGTTCGTCTTTCACTTGTTGGAAATTGTGACAACAGGCTACAAACTTGGCAATACTCTCTTCATACGACCCCACTAATAAACCTTACTCAATTCTCTATATTTTTTTGTGAAACTAGGGTGAATAGAATAGGATGAATTATGGGCCTCTTCAAAATCAACTCCCTCAAGTCATCAACATTAGGCACACACAACCTACCTTGGTACTTAAGGACACTATCTGCCCCTTGGGAGAAAACCTCCATTTACCATCCTCCAACAAAGTCTTCAACTCTAGCAAGGCAAGGTCAAGGTCTTGATTTGACTTGACTTCCTCAATCCAAGAAGATTTGGAACCATCAACAACCATTACACCACTATTTTTAACTTCATTCAAGCTAACCCCCAACCTAGCTAACTGGTGAACTTCTCTAGCCACCTCTTTGTTACCAACATCAATATGAGCTAGACTACCTATGGGCACTCTAGTTAGAGAAAAGGTCGCAACGTTAGCCTTCCTGGGATGATAGTGCATACTCCTGTCATAATCCTTAAGGAGTTCTAACCATCTTCTTTGTCTCAAGTTAAGATCTTTTTGTGTGAAGATATATTGGAGAATCTTGTGGTCGGTAAACACATCTACATGAATCCCATACAAATAATGACGCCAAATTTTTAAAGCAAACACCACGATCGCCAATTCAAGATCATGGGGGGATAATTTCTCTCATGCACCTCAAATTGCCTAGAGACATATACAATAACATTGCCATTTTGCATCTAAACACACCCCACACCAATCCTTGAGGAATCACAATACAGCGCAAACCCTTCTAACCCTTTTGATAAAGCCAAAATAGGAGCGGAGACAAGCTTGTCCTTCAAAGTTTGAAAACTCTAGTCACATTCATCAGTCCAAAAATATTTTGCCTTCTTTTGGGTCGGCTTTATCATTGGGCAAGAAATATAAGAGAACCATTCACAAACCTCCAATAGTAACCCGCCAAACCGAGAAACTCCTAATATCCATCGAATACAAGGGCCTAGGACAATTCCTTATCACCTCCGTCTTCTTAGGATCCATCTTAATTCCACTACCTGACACAACATACCCTAGAAATGCAACTCCTTTCAACCAAAATTCACACTTCTCATATTTAGCAAATAATCTCTCATCCCTCAAAATTTGCAATACCACCCTCAAGAGATTCATATGTTCTTTCTCACTATGGAAAAAAATCAAGATATCATCAATAAAGACCACCACAAACATATTAAGGTAGGGTTTAAAGACCCTATTCATGAGATCCATAAATATTGCCAATGCATTAGTCAACCCAAAGGATATTACCATAATCTCAAAGTAGTTGTATCTAGTTCGAAAGGCCATCTTGGGAATATCACACTCCCTCACCCTCACTTAGTGGTATCTGGACCGAAGATAAACCTTAGAAAAGTGACTAGCCCCTTGTAGTTGATCAAAAAGGTCATCTATCCTTGGTAGAGGATACTGGTTCTTCATAGTGACTCTATTGAGTTGCCGGTAATCGATGCACATCCTAAGAGAACCATCCTTTTTCCTTACAAATAACACCGGTTCACCCCAAAGTGACTTGCTAGGCCTTATGAAAACCTTCTCGAACAAATCCCTCAATTGATCCTTCAACTCCACTGGGGATATACAGTAAGGAGAAGTTGGACTAATTGGTCAGCCTTGTCGTCTCTACACCTAATCATATGTCAATGAAAGTCGTTCTGGGTAGTGCCTCATGAGAGCCGTACTGGCTGATTTGAGATACAAACTAGTATTAAACCAACTATCTGATCTTTTATGATCACCCATCGGGATAATAAGTAGATCGCTCTTTAGTTTAGCCAACTTTCCAAAGAGCAGTAGCTGAACGAACTTTGTTTAGAAGTCCAACTAACATAGGCCATCTTGACAACCAACCCTTCCTCTTGATCTGAGGTGAGATGAGAAAGATTTCTTTTTTATGACTTCCACTTATCGATCCCGGCCCAGAAAAGTGACCGACCAGGGCAGGGCCCTATTGATAAATGAAAGAAAGGGTTTATGAGCCCTAGCCCTGTAAGCCCACACCTGTGTAGAGTAGATCGTTCAACACCTGCGGCACAAACCCATTTTGAACCTATTGGTCCTAGTATCATAGGCGATCGAACGGTCGCCCCCTAATTACTAGACCAACCTGCTATAATAATTCCATAAACACCTAGCGGATATAGGTTCTGTATCGGGGAGTAGTTCTATACAAAGGTCTATTTCCCATTCGGGAGGAACACAAAGAAGCTCATTGGGAAAGACATAAAGAAACTCATTGACCACCAGAACCGAGTCAATGGGAAGGACTTGACTCGATATCCCTAACCCTTACAAGATGGTAAGTGCAACCCTTAGAAATCAATTTTTGAGCTTTAAGATAAGAAATGAATCTACCGTTGACCACCACATTACAACTTTTCCACTAAAGAACATACTCATTAGGAATTGGAATCTTACTTTATGGGTCCTACAATTAACAGAAGCATGATATGCATGTAAGCAATCTATCCCAAGAATAATATGAAAACCCCCCATGTCAAGTTCAACAAAATCACAAGGCAAGACTTTATGCGATATGAACATGAGCCAATCCCTATAGACCCTTTTATCATTAATGAACTCACCAACAGGGGTAGACACTTCGTAAGGTTCATACAACAATTCGAGTCACACATGAAGCTTTTTGGCAACAAAAAAAGAAATGAAAGAAAGAGTAGTACCTGGATCTGTGAATGCATACACATCATAATCAAAAACCTTTAACATACTGGTAATAACATTGGGCACCTCATCCACTCCTTGCCTTCCTTGGAGAGCATAGAACCTACTTTGCCTTGGAGCATCCCCTTGTTGGCCTCCCTTTTCCCTTTGAGCAACATTAGCACCTTGTCCTTGAAGACAACTGTCTATACCCTTGTTTTGAGCATGTGGACAATTAACAACCTTGTAGCCCTTTTTATCATAACCAAAGCAAGCATTAGAATTCTACAAACATGGACCACCATGTTTTCTCCCACTCTTTTGGCACCTAGGAATAGACATCCCACCATTTCCACCTTTAAACCATTGGTTACCCCATTATTAGTAAACCTCTTATTTAGGGCATTGGAGGACCCTTGGCCTTGGAATTTATCACCTTGTTTAAATTGGCCACCCTTATAGCCTTGGAAACCACCCTCAAACCAACCGCTCGTGGACTCCCAACTTATCCCCTTTCTATGGTTTTCCCCTCAAGTCATTCGGCATATGTCATAAGCTGAGACAAATCTATATAACTTACATGCATTCCAGTACGACACTCTTCATTTACCAAGTTGAACACCCCCGACACAAACTTGTTTATTCTAGCTCTAGGGTTGACAACCAAATGTGGGGCATCCTTAAAGAGCTTGTTGAACTTGAGGGAATACTCTTTAACACTCATGGAACCCTACTTAAGATTCATGAAATCCATCATTTTAGCCTCTCTAAACTCAATAGGGAAGAACTAGTTGAGGAAGGCGGCTTTGAACTCCTCCCAAGGAATAGCATTATTGTTTTTCCTCTCCAACTTCCATTGAGCAAAAAAAATTTGGGCCATACCCTTGAGTTGGTAGGCTGCTAGCGCCGCCTTCTCCTTCAAATTTACCCCCATGATAGATAGCACCTTATACACCTCGTCGATAAACTCTTGGGGGTCTTCCTTCACCTTGGACCCATGAAACTACAGAGCGTTCATCCTTGTGAAATCTCTTACCCTTGAGGATGGAGTAGGAGGATAAGAGCTTGGGCCCCTTGATTCAATTAGTTGGTCATCGCATGGGTCAACATTGTGATGGCATTCCGGAACTCATCTTGGGCCGCCCCTCCTTCTTGAGGAGAGGGAGGGGCCAGTTGCTCCTCTGGTGTACAAGTTGTCCTTAGTCTTTCTCTTGGAAGCAACATGATCTAGAAGAGAAAAACATTATTTGTTAGGGGTGAAAGCCTTATCTTTACATCTAAAGCACGACATAGATCATGAAGAAGTGAAATATTTCCTGAAACGCCTCATAGCCTTCTTTTCATAGTTGTGGCGTGCTTTACAACAATGAATAAGACTCTAATCGACGTGTTGTGTTAGATTTATGAGGACCATTAAAAACCTAGTGCTCTGACACCAAGCTTTATGCGACCCAAGTCTAGGGCCTAGACGTGACATGGTGAATAGGAAGTATGGAGACTACCCAAACAAACCTCTTAGCATATCATGTGCACACCCTTGGTTGCAGAAGCAAAATAGAACAATACCAAGAGTCAAGTATTTGAAAAGGGAAGCGGGACTAAGGGAAGTCTTTCTAAATCATAAAAATATAGGAGAGTCGAGCTCATAAGCATATACAAACATAGTATCCAGCAACACCTCTACTTAAGTATGGAGTAGGGGCCAAGACACTTCCTGGTGTCACCCTCATGATAATAAGTATGCAACATGAAGAAAAAGTCTCAACATAGTATGAATAATATAGATATTGTCCTCAGAATTGAGGAATCTCTAATGCTTTCTTTAAAGAACCGAACTAGCCCCATGAAGGAGGTTGATCAATAGGAGCTCTGGTGCCTACATGGCAATATCATGTAGGCATAGAGTATGTTTTAGTACTTGGAATGTACTAAGTATGTGGGGTGTAACACAATAAAGACATAAGCCATAATATTCGAAATTCATATATATAGGCAATATATAAAATCTCAATATGATATGTATGATAAATGCTTACAACAAAACATGCATGTAAAACATTTTAACTTGCATAATATAATATATGTATGTGGGAGGAGGCCTTAACCGACATAGACCAAGCATGCTATAAATTGGAATCCAAGGTATGACACCAACTCGACAAGGTGTGGTATACTTGCTAAGGTAAAATAAATATGGTCCCACATGAGGGGAGTCATGAATAATTAAAGGCATGACACCCCCTCGGCAAGGTATGGTATAACTAGATTGATCCAATAGTAAAGCCCATTTAGGGAAAATAAGATAATCCTATGGTGGCACATAGTTTAGAGACTAAAGACGTTATTTAAGGACCCCTTGTGTTGAGCCCCCATCTTAAGCTCAATCAATGCAAAGTCTAATCGCATAACTTTAATCATAACATGAATAACTTGTAAGAAATGTGATAGCTCATTAACATGCTTGACCTCTACTAGAGAGCTAAACTTGAACTTGACATGAATGGCTCACTAGAGGGTAAAATCTTGAAATAGTGCTCAACTTGTCACTTGTAACATCATATATACTTTTCATGAATTTAATACATGCTTTGAAGCCCATAGTTATCTTGAAATCACTTGACTTGTAAATCTTGCAATAGTTCCTCAACAACTTAGAAATTCTTGTCATGTAATTTCATCAAGCACATTGTGGGTTCATGATAGTTGTTAAAAATCATGCAGCTCAAGAGTATAACAAGAAGGAGTAAATCAATTCAAATCAACTCACCAATCTTATAGTAAAACCCTCATATTGGGTATCTTGAAATTCATCGCAAAATTCACAATTGCTTATAGTCTTCATAGTTCACATCATGCAAAACTTCAATAGATATAAATCAACTCATGGTATGAGATAAAAATGGATATTCATGCATGATCAATCAGTACTCGATAAAACCCAACATAATTTACGTTCATAATTCATAATAAGAGATACCCATAAGTAATAAAACCTGAAATCTTGCAATTTTTCATAAAATGAGAAGGTTGGGCTCAATGAGTGAAAGAACCCATGGATAAAGACCCACATACCTTATGCTTGGAATTTCTTGGATTGACCTTAAAGGAGACTTGATGCTTTAATTGGGTCTTTGAAATCCAAAGTTGTTCTTGATATCCTTGAATTTGAATAGATGTTTTGATAAAGTCTTAGAAAGGTTTTAGAGAGGGTTTTGGAAGTTCTAGAGTTGAAAAATTACTAGGTCTAGAAGAGTTTATGTTAAAATGAGTATTAAGCCAATGCCTTTCGATGAAAGATGAAAAATAGGAAAATTTACACTGGCTTGCATCAAGGCCGCACCACGGACCAAACACGAAGGAACATTTTGTGCTAGTCCACGCCTCAGGTGTGGATGTACATTGGAAGTTTATTAATTAGAAAAAATTATTTTTCACTACAGGTCTTCTAAAATTTGGGTATTACCCATTTCCCACTCAATTTTTCCCCCTGATCAATACTAAGAAGTTGGATTTTTGAAATCATACATGGATTTTGAGATATATGGAAATTATGATTATGGGGCATTCTGAAACACATGAGGGGTGCTTCACCCCACACTCAGGGTCCGTGGGATGCCACACATCCTGTATGGGTGCCAGTGTGGCTTTACTTAGAAAATGGAGGCAACACAGTATAGGAGGGGCTTACAAAAATGGGCATAACTTCCTCATTTGTACTCTAAATTAGGTGAAACTAGATTCATTGGAAAGGTAAATCAAAGAGCTTCAGTTTGATAGGTCATGGGCCACCCATTTTGTGATAAGAGATATAACCATTTAAAAATGACCCTTCTATTGGTTCTTGTGAGAAGCTTGGCCAATGGAATTCCTTTGAGTTTGGCTTGATCTAAGGGACCCATGATGAGCTTAAAACATATAACTAAGCATGTATTGAAGGCTTGCAAAAGAACTTAGCTTGAGTTGAAGGTTCCATCTAATCTCAAAACTTGCGGGGTATTACACGGGTCATTACATCATGATTCAATGTACATTGCCTTTGATGCCCTCGAGTTCTATCTGGTAGCTTTAGCTCAATTTATGTGTACACCATCCCTATAATAGATGCGATTCCACCCTATACGTTGCATACCTACATCTTATTTACATTGCATCATTGATTATAATTGCTATCTTTAACTGATCTTATAACTGTGTGATGTTGCCCAAGTTACACCTCATTTTTAGAGGATAAAGCGATAGCTGTCAAGATATAGAACTTAACTAAGGTTAGGGTCAATCCCACAGGTAATACGTACACTCACGAAAATTCACCAATATGCAATTTGAGTTATTAACCAACAAAATCCCCAAAGTAGGGATTTGCAATAATCAATGAGAAAATAAACTAAGCTAACTATCATGAGAGAAAAATCAATAATAAAGAGCAATTAGGCTCATAGAAGCGAGCATCTGGAAGAGAGAGTCAACTGTGGCAGTGACTGAGGGGGACTTGTTCTGTGATAAACAAATGACTTCAAACCTCAGGGCATCCAAAAGAGGTGAACCTGAGAAGAGCAATATATTTTGTTCCCCATGATTCCCCAACTTAGTATCACCGGATAACCTAATTCTTCTCTAGTGTGTAGTATGTAGGACGGTAATTTAAGTTCACCAAGCCCTTTAATCAAAGGTGAGAGGCGAATTTCACTATGCTACTTGGCCAATCTCCACAGTGTGCTTTACTAAGCATTACCTATTAGTCCCAATACAACCTCCCCGTGGCTCAGTTTGGTTGATTAGATGAGAACACATAAATTGAAAGTGTTAATTAATCTCTTTTCCTATTCATTACTACCTTGGTCCAGTCAGTAACACTAGGTGAGTTATAGTGTTGGCCACCACTAGAAAACATGCCAAACAAAAAAATTTAATTAATACATGCATATACACCTTCCGAGAATTGTGAATTATCTGGTTTGATTTTGTTAGTTCTTCATGGTTCCCACCACCATAGTTGTGGATTTAGCTACTCATACTATGTGTAGATGAATAGATTATGAATTGAGAAGACATAATTAAACCCTTACGAAATTGATTTAAGATCAAGCAAATCAAAAGTCAATTGGGAATCACAAGCTTGAACATCAAATTACACCACAAGTGCTCTCAAAGACTCTCTCATTATTTTCTCTCTCAAGGTATTGAGTTCTATATGTACAAAACATAAAACTAATGAAAACTGAGTAGAACTTACAAAAAATAACCTAAAAGACCTATTTATAATAATTAAAATTTGGACATTCAAGACCTCTAGTAAACCACTCAGTTGAGTGGTTCGATCATCATCCAAAGGCTCGTCCCTGAGCCTCCTCCTCATAGCCTCGATTTATGTGCATCTAGCTTTTGGGACCATAGTGCCTGAAACATTGCCATTAACACACCATGTTTAGCCCCAATGAATAAAAAGGCAAAAATCAGCTGATTGCAGTTGTAGAAGGGTTTTACAAAAGCACCTTTATAGGCCGTAGTGTAAACTACAAGCTGCAAAAGGCTTTTGTAAACCCATGCTTCAAGTAATTTAAGTTACTGGAAAAATCTATGAGACTAGAATTGACTCATAAAATGATTTACGAGTCCTAGACTGAGTCGTAGAAAATTCCAGTGAGTAATCAATTTAAGCCTGGGATCTATGAGGCCTTTCTACGAGTCATAAAGTGATCTACAACTCATAGAAGGTCTTGTCTGATGGATACTCAGAAACGTCAAGTTTCTAGAATTTTGCATGAGGGTAATTATGGCTTGTTGATTGCTCCACGGGTTGGAAGAACCATCTTGAAACAAAACCTCAGTAAACTAAGTTTCTAAGTCCATTACATGGACCCTAAATGACTTTTTAAAGAAATAATTTATCATCCTTGAAGCAAGATCACACACACCCACATAATTAGAACACTACAACCATTACCCCTAACATGGTTTAGACATACACATCCCGTCAAAAATGATTAAGCACAAATCATTCTATAAGTCCAATCACCTATGGTTGATTTCAATCAAAATCATGTACCTACATCCTCACTCATCGATTCACAAAACACATTCATTCAACCAAAACAAGATGATGGATTCAATAGGCCCAAAAATTAATTAAAAAATCAACACAAAGCTTAAGTGCCTAATTTCAGACATAGTCAATAATTGAACATAGGCAACCTTATTAACAATTAAGCATAACTTCAATCGTGCATGGCTTGTGTGTCTATACACCATACCCCACATAATTTCCCAAATTACCGATACCAACCAAGGCAAATTAGGGATTGTAATTAAACACAAACTCACCAAGAATTGAGACTAAATTGAAGAAGATGTGGTAGGTGAGTAAAAGCAAAAACCCCAGGTTGCAGGAATTCTTGCCAGAGACTTGGTCGACGAAGGTCAGTGTGATTGGAAAAGCATGAAGTGGAGGAGGTATGATGGGTGTTTTGGTAAAATTAGGTCAAATGTGGGGTCAAAATAATTTGGACCCCTCCATGTATTCTTTACCGTCAACTAAAAATAAATTGGGACTGGGTTTATAAAACCCCAATCACAGGCCGTAGAGGATTCTACAACTCGTAAATCATGGTTTCATAGAACATCCAAACCCTAGTTTTTAGGACTAGGTTTTACGGACTAGTCAACAAGTCATAAAGTATATTATGGCTCATAGAGTAGGTCGTAGAGACTCCAACACTTAGCTAATTTTCAGAAAACTTACCTATGGTCCATGAACCTTATTCATGACTTTTAGTTTGATCTGTATATTGTAAAGTTGGCTCGTGAAGTAGAGTGCATATTTTTCTTGCTTACTGGAAATCTCTACGAGATGGGGTACGAGGTGTAAAGTGTTTTATGGCTCGTAAACCCAATCATAGAGACAACTTGATGCTCTTCTCAGCCAAACTGGCTGAATTAGCTTTGTATATGCATATTCTTCCTACAATACACTATTATCCTATATGCAACCAGCCCAATGTATAAAAATTAAAATTAAAAAAAGAAACAAAATAACTACCAATGAATCCGAAAATGGAAAAATAATCCTATAACTATGGTATTACATGAAGAACCTTGGGTTGCCTTCCAAGTAGCGCCTGATTAATTATCATGGCATGACTTGGACAATTTAGATACTCATACTTCACCAATTGCCCAAAATTGACTCTTCAACTCATCTGGATGCTTCATGGACTAAGGATATCAAAGATAACTTCTTCATCATTAAATCTAAACCTAAGTTGACCAGCTTCCATATCAACTAGGGCTTACTCAGTGGCTAGGAATGGTCTTCCCAAGATGATTGGGATGTCGAGGTCGACTTCACAATCTAGAGTCATAAAGTCTACAGGGAATATGAATTTCTCAACTTTTAACAACACATAATATAGTATCCCCACAGGCTTCTTCAGCATATAATCCGCCATCAACAACCATATGCTAGTTAGAGTAGGGGCCCCAATCCAAGCTTCTTGTAGACCTCAAGGGGCATCAGATTGATACTGGCACCTAAGTCACATAGCGCCCTCGCAAACTCTACATCTCCAATAGTACAAGGTATGGTGAAAGCACTTGGATCATAATACTTCTGAGCTAAGGACTTTGTAGTGATAGCACTAGAATGTTGAAGCTCTTGAGAAAGCTCCTGAATTACAGTGCACTTTTTGGTGACCAACTCTTTCATATAATTCACATACCCCAGCATCTTCTTTAATGCCTCAATGAGAGGGATATTGGTAGAGAGTTGGTTTAGCATGAAGACAAAGTTCTTGAACATGACTTCCTCCTCCCTTTTTAGATTCTTTGAGGGAATAGAGGAGGAGGCCTAAGGACGGGCTTAAACCTTTGTGGCGCTTCCGCCGCTTCACTCACCCCATCCTTGCCATGATCATCTCTTTTATCCATATCCTTGGCTACAACTATCTTCTCATAAATATTACTCATCAACCGACATGGGAGGACCAATAGTGCACTTGCCACCCCTATTAGTAGCAGCCATATACTACCCTTCATTGATTTTGCGCTGTATTGGTAGGCAGTGTACACCTTTGACGCTGATTTTGTTGAGTTGATACTTGACTGAACTGTTGTTCAAGTTTTTTAACATCCACAGAATGAGACTCTATCTTTTGATTAATACTAGAGATCTCTTATTTCATGCCCTTTAGGGTCTCATCCTATGTCTCAGCCTTCATCAATAGGCGATCAAACATCTCCCTCATTTCTGGAATTGCTTGTACCTGCGTCGTGATTGTGTGGTGGAACATAAGGACTATTTCTCAAGCCTTCTTTGTGACCCTATTCTACATCTGGACCCCTATTCCTACCACAATATCCTCTGTGGTTGTCCCTATAAGTTTCATCTTTACTGAAGTTCTGACCTTGGTTTCCTTGACCTTCGTGCTAATATTCCTGATTGGACCCTTGGGCGTTAGTCTGGAAATCCCCCGTCTGATCTGCAACCATAAAAGTGTCCTCATTATAGTATGGATGCTCATACATGGGTGGACGTGGAGGTTGGTGAACCACCGTATTAACTTTTTCTTTATTCTGCTTTATCATCACATCCATACCTTTCTGATTTGAGCAAGCTGTTGCATGATCTCCTCATTGATTTTGGCATGCTCTTGACCTACACTGATAGCACATAAACTATTTGTAGATGCTTTATCTCGCTGCCCCCATGCACGATTTTTCTTGGCCATTTGCTTCATACGTTCTACAATCCTTGCAAATGGTTGATCTAGGAACATGCCCCCATGATAGTGTCAACTATTCCTAACTATTCTCATCTAGGCCACGATAGAAGATCTCCACCGAGGCGTCATCAACTATCTTGTGGT
The DNA here is from genome assembly GCA_026153255.1 of Solanum medicagineum. NCBI lineage: Eukaryota > Viridiplantae > Streptophyta > Magnoliopsida > Solanales > Solanaceae > Solanum > Solanum medicagineum. The sequence goes on from JAPFFP010000089.1 coordinate 4,370,817, forward strand.
CAGGGACGCTCCTCAAACATTTTGTAAACTACTCCCAAGTAGTGCTTATCAAATCACCAGGAAGCTGCTCAAAGTTGTTGATATGGTCTTTCAACTTAAGCTTCTTCCATCTAGGGATGTACCTCTCCAAAAAGACCTTCCGTAATTCTCCCAGTTGGTGATTAAATTATATGGGAGCTCAGATAGCTATAATGTAACTTACCTGTGAGAGACAATGAGAAAACACAAAGTCCCACAATATCCATAGATAGATTTTTGTGTTCCCATCATACTTACAAACAAATACCACATTATACAAGTGGTTATGTGGATCCTCTGTTGGTACATCCACAAATAGCCCACAATGTCTAGCATCTGGTGTAACTTACTAGAGACTGTGAAATTTGTGTCTGCAGATAGTGGTGGCAACAAAATAGTTCCAGTCACATCTATAGCAATGGGTTCAACCTATACTCATTGCACTGCTAAGCATTGGTATTTAATTCCTGAGGCTATGGAATGTCCTCCAAAGGAGGTAGGTTCTCATTCCCATCATCATTATTGTTCCTATACACTACTTGTACACCCTGCAAAGAAACAAAAACATAAAAAAGTAAAATAAAGGGAACTATGGATTAACACTCAAATCACTAGTGAATTTTACTAAATCTAGCCGTATTCCCCGGCAATGATGCCAAAATCTTGATGTCGCGCAAGTTACACCTCCTTTTTAGGGGATAAAGCGATTATTGTCAAGATAATGAATCTAAGCAAGGTTAGCATTGATGTCATAGAGATACGTAGACTCACGAAAATTCCACAATATGCAATCCAAGGAATTAAAAAACTCAATTCCCCAAATGGGAGGGAGGTTTTGCAATAAATAATGAGAAAATAAACTAAACTATCACGAGAGAAAAATCAATTCTAGAGAGCAACTAGGGTATTGTGTTCCCCATGATTTCTCGAACTTAGTATCACCAAATAACCTAATTCTTGTTTAGTGTATAGTATGCAGGACAATAATTTAAGTTCACCAAGCCCTTTGGTCAAAGGTGAGAGGCGAATTTCTCTATGCGACTTGGCCCATCTCCATAATTTGTTTTACTAACCATTACCTTTTAGTCCCAGTACAACCTCCCCTTGGCCCAATTTAATTGATTAGATGAGAACAAATCTATCGAATCCTTTTAATTAATCTTTTATCATATTCATTGTTACCTTGGTCAAGTCAATAACACTAGGCGAGTTCTAATGTTTGCCACCACTATAAAACATGAAAAACAAAGAGAGTTAATTAATACATCTATATACACCTTCTAACGATTGTGATTTATCCGATTGTACTTTGTTAGTTCTTCATGGTTCCAATAACCCTATTTTAGATTTAGCTCCTAATACTATGTGTATATGAAGAGATTATGAATCGAGAAGACATAATTAAACACTTACACAATTGAGTTAAGATCAAGCAAATCCAAAGTCAATGGGAATCACAAGCTTGAACATTAAATTACACTAAGTTCTCAGAGACTCGCTCATAATTTTCTCTCTCAAGGTATTGAGTTCTCTGAGTACAAAATCTAAAACTAATGAAAACTAATGAGACCTTACTAGAACTTATGAAAAATAACCTAAAAGACCTATTTGTAATAATTAAAAACAAGTCCTAATCAAATAAGGAAAACTGGTCGATAAACTCCACGAAAGCACTTTACGACCTGTATTATCTTCTATGGCTCATAATCAAGGTCTCGTGCTTACTGCTAAAATTTCAGACTTCACTTCTATGACACTTTTTTGCTATCACAAAGTGGTTCACGACCCGTAAAGGGGCTTACATCTGATGAATTTCCTGCAAGTCCACTTCTTTGATCCTTAGGGCATGAAAGGTACTCTACGATTCGTAAACTTGAAATGCCCCAAAAATGTGCTTAAAAGATGCCCATAATCGCAATTCCATATATGTCAAAAACTTTGTGCATGATATCAAAAATTTGACTTCATATTCTTCTTCATGGGGCAAAATTGAGTGGAAAATGGGTATAACCCTGATTTTAGAGGACCCGTAACAAAAAATAAGTTTCACTAATTTTTTATTTGTTGTGGCCATCTGCGCCCTGGCCATGATGCGCCAGCATGCGTATTAGTATTGGAAGGAGTTTCCGTCTGGTCCGCATCGTGCTAAGGGCGCTCACCAGTATATTATTTTCCTTAATTTTTCTGTTATTTTTCAAGAGTATTGGGGTCATAGCCCCATGCCGAACTTATGCATGAAAACATATTTACTTATCCATTTTCAACTCTATATCACTCAAGACGCTCTCAAAAACCTCTCCAAGATGTAACCAAATATCTTGTTCAAATTTCAAGAATTTCAAGCCTAACTTTGGAATTCAAGGATTCTCTTCAAGCCCTACTCAAGGAAAACGTAAGTTTGAGTTATGTGGGTTTCATCCATTTGGTCCTTTCACCCATGGATCTCAATCTTCCTTTTTATGAAAATTACATTTTTTCAAGTTGTATCATCCATGGATATCTCTTATTATGGATATTGATTATAAAATATGTTGGATTTTATGAAATATTGATTGATTATGCATGTCTATCCATTTCAAGCTTATACTGTGAATTGGTCTTGTCTATTGAGATACGCAAGTTTTGAGCTATGAAACTAAGATCTATTATGGGATTTGATGATGGTTTTCATGGTATTCCACATGAGGGTTTTACTATATGTTGGTTGGTAGATTTATATTGAGTTTTCTCGTAATATTTGATTCTTGAATTGCATGATTTTGAACTAGCATTATAAACCCATCAAGTGTTTGATAAAATGTCTTGACAAGCATTCTCAAGCTATAGGTGATCTATTACTTGGTTTATAAGTCAGGTGACTATATGATGATTAAGGGATTCTATGTACGTGTTGAATTCATGAAAGGTATCTATGGTGTTCCAAGTAGACCACACCTTATTGGGGGGTGACATGCCCAATCACCTTGTTGAGGGGGTAACATGCCTTAACCACCTTTTTTGAGGGGGGGTGGTGACATGCCCATACCATCATGTTGAGGGGTGGATATCTCGACAATATTTTTGGTGGGTGACATGCCCATACCACTATATTGAGGGGTGCACACCTCGACTACCTTGTTGGGGGTGACATGCCCATACCACCATGTTAAGGGGTGGATACCCGGCCACCTTCTTGGGGGGTGACATGCCCATACCACCATGTTAAGTGGTAAATATCTCAATCACCCTCTAAGGGGGTGACATGCCTTGGTTTCCAAGAAGTAGTTGCTTGGTCTATGATGATTATAATCTCTTGCTACACACGTATTATGTTCTCTACAAGTTATATGATTAGGAAGCTTGTTTTACTTCAAGCATTGATCATGCATGCCATATTGATTTTATGTTTATCCATTGCTTATGATTATGAATTTTGACTATGTTTGTTTATGTCTTGTTGCATTGCATTCTACACACTTAGTACATTCAAACATACTAACCCATACTCTATGCCTACATGATGTTATCATGTAGGAACCGGAGTGCCTCTCGATCATCGTCCATGTGGCTAGTATTGGAATTTCGAAAGATAAGCTTTGGTGAGCCCTCACGTCCAGGGACACAATCTATGCTACTCTTACTATTTGATCAGTCTTTATGTTGAACACTTGATACTATGATGGCGATTCCAGAAAGTGTCTTGGCCCCCGCTCCGATCTATGTTAGAGGTATTGTTGAATAATTAATGTATTTATGCTATGAGCTTGACTCTTGAGTAATTTATGATTATCAAAGACTCCCCTTAGTTCCATTCCCCTTATTTATATTTCTTATTGTTGTTATTATGAAGGATGTGTGATTGATACGCTAAGAGGCTTATTTGGGTTTCCTTCGGGTTACCCATTCGCCATGTCACGTTTAGGCGCTAGCCTTGGGTCGTGACAAAATTTGTATCAGAGTGCTAGGTTACTAAAGGCTCTTGAAATACAACACACCGCGTCAATTAGAGTCTTATTCATTGTTGAGAAGCGCACCACAACTATGATTGAGAGGTTATGAGGCATTTTAGGAAATTTTTCACTTCTTCATGGTTTATATCATGCTTTTATATGTAAGTGTAAGGCTTCTCCCCTAATGAATGCTATTTTCTATTCTAGATCATGTTGATTCTAGAAGGGAGGCAAGCCCGTACCCGAGGAGAAACTGATCCCTCCTACTCCTCAAGCTTCTCAAGGTGGAGGGGAAGCCTAAGATGAGTTTCGGGATGCTATTACAATGTTGGCTCATTTTATGAGCAACCAAATTCACTAAAGGATCCAAGCACCTCATGCTCCCTCTCCGATTTGTAGGGTAAGAGACTTCATGAGAATGAACCCACCTGAGTTCCATGGGTCCAAGACGAATGAGGATATCCAAGAGTTCATGGATAAGGTGTACAAAGTGCTATCTATTATAGGGGTCAATTTGGAGGAAAAGGTGGAGTTGGCAGCTGACTAACTCAAAGGGGTTTCTTAAAATTTTGTTTACACAATGGAAGTCATAGAGGAGAGATGATGATGCTATTAGTTGGGAGGAGTTCAAAGCCGCATTTGTTAACTATTTCTTTCCTATCAAACTAAGAAAGGATAAAATGATGGAGTTCATAAACCTTGATCAAGGTTCCATGAGTGTGAGGGAGGATGCCCTAAAGTTCATCTAACTCTCCAAGTATGTCCCACAATTGGTTGCCGAGTTGATATCAAGGATGAACAAATTTGTGTCAGGTGTGTCTGACTTGGTTAATGAAGAGTGTCGTACGCCATGCTAATAAGTGATATGGATTTGTCTCGTCTCATGACATATGAAGAACAACTAGAGGGTAAAAAGCTTAGAAAGAAAAGAAGTGGTGAGTCCAAAAGGGCTCATTTTGAAGGTGGATTCCAAAATTCCAAGGGTGCCTGATTTCCTCAAGGCTACAAGTTCCAAGACCAAGGGTTTTCCAACCTCCAACTCTCAGTTTTATATTGGTTGATCAATAGGTATTTGGTGGTCTTCACGGCAATGATCTCCTTATCAGTCCTAAGGATTTACCATCCTTACGGAAAATGGATGCTCCTAAAAGAAGGTTTGCTAATGACAATGCAAGGTTCCAAGGTGGTGGTGATATTATGCCTAACCTTATGTGCCAAAGGTGTGGTAGGAACTATAATGGCCTATGTTTGAAGAACTCTAATGTTTGTTATGGTTGTGGTGAAGTGGGTCATAAGGTGATTGATTGTCCTAATGCTCAGAACAAAGGTAGAGATGGTCATCCACAAGGCCAATGTTCAAATGTGGGTCCAAAGGGAAGAGGAGGCCAAAAAGAGGGTGCTCCAAGGCAAAATAGATTCTATGCATTTCAAGGGAGACAAGCGGTGGATGTGGTGCCAGATGTCATCACTAGTATGTTAAAGTTTTTTTATTTTATTGTGTATGCTTTAATAGACCTGGGTGCCACTCTTTCTTTTATTACTTCTTTTGTTGCCAAAAAGCTTTATGTTAGCCTTGAAATGTTGTGTGAACCTTATGAAGTGTCTACCCCCGTTATTGAGTACATCGTTGCTAGAAGAGTTTATAGAAATTATCCCGTGTTCGTATTGCATAAAATTTTTCCTTGTGGCATTGTTGAGTTAGATATGATGGTTTTGATGTCATTCTTGAGATGGATAGGTTGCATGCAAATTGTTCTTCTATTGATTGTAGAACCCATAGGGTGAAATTCCAATCCTCTAGTGAACCCTTCCTTGAGTGGAAAAGTCGTCATGTGGTGGTCAAGGGTAGATACATTTCTTACCTTAAAGCCCAAAAGTTGTTTTCTAAGGGTTGTCTTAATCATCTTGTGAGGGTTAGCGATGTTTAGTCCAAATTCCTTCCTACTGAGTCGGTTTCGGTGGTTAATGAGTTTCTTGATGTCTTTCCCGATGAGCTTCTTGGTGTTCCTCCCCAGAAGGGAAATAGACTTTTGTATCGACCTCCTTCCTGATACTTAATCCATTTCTATTCCCCCTTACTGTATGGCCTTGGCGGAGTTGAAAGAGCAATTGAGGGATTTGTTGGAGAAAGGTTTCATAAGGCCTAATAAGTCACCTCGGGGTGCACCGGTGTTATTTGTGAAGAAAAAGAATGGTTCCCTTAGAATGTACATTAATTACCAACAACATAATAGAGTCACCATAAAGAACAAGTATCTTCTACCAAGGATTGATGTCCTTTTTGATCAACTTCAAGGGGCTAGTCACTTTTCTAAGATTGATCTTTGGTCTGGGTATCACCAAGTGAAATTGAGTGAGTGTGATATTCCCAAGACGGCTTTCTAGACTAGGTATGGGCACTTTGAATTTGTGGCTATGTCCTTTGGGGTGACTAATGCACCAGCTATATTTATGGATCGTATTAGTATTGTCATTAAACCCTACCTTGACTTGTTTGTGGTGGTTTCTATTGATGATATCTTGATTAATTCCCATAGTGAGGAGGATCATGTGGATCACTTTAGGGTGGTGTTGCAAATCTTTAGGGAGGAGAGGTTGGATGCAAAATATGAGAAATGTAAATTTTGGTTGAAAGAGGTTTCTTTTTTAGGGAATTTTGTCACGGACCTAGAACTCACGCTAGAACTTTCGTGCGGAACTAGTCAGTTTGCTCACAAATCTTGCACGATTTTGCAGACACTAGTAATCCTGTTGCCTACGATCGCTAAGGGAACTCTAGATATAGAAAGACAAGAGAGAGCTTTTGAAGAAAGAAGACTTTGATTGCTTGGAAAATGCTTTACAAGACTTGAGAGCTTACAACTTTGCTTGATGGTTTGTACAAATGAGTGGCCCTCCTATTTATATTACTACCTAGGGGCCAGAGTGTAATTAATAATTACTTAGAAGTCCCTCACTTAATTACACTTTAGTCCCCTCTCTAGAATCTTCCATACTATTCTAAAGAGTACTAAAGACTACAAAATATTCCTATACAATCCTCGAATCTTGCACACATCTCTAGAGAGTCCGACACATCTCTAGAGTCTTCCACACATCTCTACAAAGTTCCACACATCTCTACAGTCTTCCACACATCTCTAGAGAATTCCACACTTTTTCAGAGTCTTCCAAGGAACTTCATGAACTATCCACAATGTTCTAGAGTCTTCCAGAAACCTCTCTAAGACTCTAGTTTATTCTCCTTGACTCTAGATTCTTCTTTATTTTCAAGAACAAGTAGGGGCTGTCACACCCTCCCCCACCTGATGTTGCGACGTCCTCGGCGCAATGTTGCTGTTGGAACTCCCTGTCTCAACCTTTGGACTATCGCAAGTCTTTGTGCCATCCCCTTGTGGTCTTCTCTGGAATTAACTCTCTTTCCGTGCCCGAGGAGTACTATTGCAATTGGCTGTCCTTTCTCCCTCTTGGCTTCCTTTGACGGATTCTCTTCTGACGACTTTTCCTCTTAGCAGGCGTGGAACACGACAATGGCTTTTTACCCTGGAACCCCTCCACAAGTCATAAGGCCATCAACTGAACTTGTCCCCCTAACTTGGGCATTTGTACTAAGGGCACCATGAAGGAACCTTCTTGCTCCAAGACCATGAGTTGTTGGAGGTAGGCGTCAATCACCACATGGTACTTCCAAAAAAATTCCTGCCCAAGGATGATGTCAAAGAGATCACCACATGGTATTCCGAAAAAATTCCAATCTTTGAAAGATAATCTTGTCTCCACTTCTATCTTGTCTTTACCGGAAGGGTTGGAAGAATTTGTGATATATTGTGATGCCTCAAGAATTGGATTGGGGTGTGTTTTGATGCAAAGTGGTAAGGTGATAGAATATGCCTCTATACAACTTAAGGTGCATGAGAAGAATTATCCCAGCCATTATCTTGAATTGGCGGCCATGGTATTTTCTTTGATAATTTGACATCACTACTTGAATGGGGTTCATGTTGATGTTTTTACCGACCATAAGAGTCTCCAATATGTGTTCACCCAAAAAGATCTTAACTTGAGACAAATAAGGTGGTTAAAGCTCCTTAAGATTATTATATGAGTGTCCATTATCACCCTAGCAAAGCTAACGTTGTTGATTCTATAAGTAGGGTGCCTATGAGTAGTCTAGCTCATGTTGATGATGGTGGCAAAGAGGTGGCTAGAGAGGTTCACCAGTTGGGTAGATTGGGGGTTAGGTCGGATGAAGTTGTTAATGGTGGTGTAGTGCTTGTTGATGGTTCTAACTCTTTGTTTGTTGAGGAGGTGAAGGCAAAACAAGATCTTAACCCTGCCTTATTAAAGTTAAAGCCTTATTGATAGATGGTAAAGTAGAGGTTTTTCTTTGAGGGAAGATGGTGCCTTTAGGTAGCAAGGTAGATTTTGTGTGCCAAATGTGGATGATTAGAAAGAATTGATCTTGACGGAGGCCCATAATTCATCCTATTTCATTCACCCTGGTTCCACAAAGTTGTATAGAGACTTCATAGAGGTGTATCAGCGGGGTGGTATGAAGAGGGACATTGCCAAGTTCATACCTTGATGTCACAATTGCCCACAAGCGAAGGCAGAACATCAAAGACTGGGTGACCTAGCAAAAGATATAGAGACTCCTACCTAGAAGTGGGAAGAGATCAACATGGATTTTGTGGTTGGGTTGCCTAAGACTAGGAAACATTTTGACTCTATTTGGGTTG
>JAPFFP010000089.1:4386930-4403146 GCA_026153255.1 Solanum medicagineum
GCCGACTCAAGGTCTAGAATAAACAAGTTCGTGATGGGGGTATCCGACTTGGTTAGTGAGGAGTGTTAGTCTGCTATGTTGTTTAGTGACATGGACTTATCCCGCTTGATGACTTATGTCGAATACATGGAGGAAAAGTTGAGGAAGAGAAGGGGTCATAAGGCCAAAAGGGCTCGTTTTGAGGGTAAGTTCTAAAGTCACAAAGGTGGCTGGTTTCATCAAGGCCAAAGGTCTTCTCACGCTTCTAATAGGAGGTTTGCCAATGAGATCCCCAAGGTGATGGTGGTATGGGTCCTAATGATATGTGTCCAAGATATGGTAAGGGTCATGGTGGCCCATGTTTGTGGGGAGATGGGGCATAAGGTGATGGATTGCCCTAGAAATCACAACAAGAGTAAGGATGTTCATCCTCAAGGCCGGGGTGCTAATGCGGTTCCTTTGGGTAGAGGAGGCCAACAAGGTGGTGCCCTAAGGCACAATCGGTTTTATGATCTTCATGGGAGGCAAGGGGTTGATGAGGTTCTTGATGTCGTCATCCGTACGTTAAAGGTCTTTGATTTTGATGTATATGCATTGATAGACCCCGGTGCCACTCTTTCTTTTGTTACTCCTCTTATTGCTAAAAAGTTTCATGTTGAGCTCGAATTGTTGTTTGAGTCTTATGAGGTGTATACTCTTATTGGTGCATCTATTATTGCTAGAAAGGTCTATAGAAATTTTCCCATTTGAACCTTGCATAAAATATTGCCTTGTGATCTTGTTGAGTTGGATATGGTTGATTTTGATGTCATTCTTGGGATGGGATGGATTAGTTGCATGCATATTATGCCTCTATTAATTATAGAACCCGTAAATCAAATTCCAATTCCCAAATGAACCCATCCTTGAGTGGTAGAGTCATAATGTGGTGGTCAAAGGTAGGTTTATCTCTTGCATTAAACCCCAAAAGTTGATCTCTAAGGGGTGTCTCTATCATCTTGTGAGGATTAGGGATGTTGAGTCTAAAATACTTCCTATAAAGTCGGTTCTGGTGGTTACGAAATTTCTTGATGTTTTTCCTAGTAACCTTCCCGATGTTCCTCCCAAAAGGAAAATAGACTTTGGTACAGACCTCCTTCCCGATACTCAACCCATTTCTTTTCCCCCTTACCGTATGGCCCCGGCGGAGTTAAAGGAGTTGAAGGAGCAATTAAGGGACTTGTTCGAGAAGGGTTCTATTAGGCTTAGCCAATCACCTTGGGGTTCACCGGTGTTGTTTGTGAAGAAGAAGTATGGATCTCTTAGAATGTGCATTGACTACCGGCAACTTAATAGGGTTACCATCAAGAATAAGTATCCTCTCCCAAGAATTCATGATTTGTTTGACCAACTTCAAGGGGATAGTCACTTCTCTAAGATTGATCTTCATTCCGAGTATCATCAAGTGAGGGTGAGGGAGTGTGACATTCCCAAGACGGTCGTCCGGACTAGGTAAGGGCATTATGAATTTATGGTTATGTGTTTTGGGTTGACCAATGCACCGGTTATCTTCATGGATCTTATGAATAGGGTCTTTAAACCCTACCTAGATTTGTTTGTGGTGGTTTTCATTGATGATATTTTGATCTATTCCCATAGTGAAGAGGAGCATGTGGCTCATTTGAGGGTAGTGTTACAAAGATTGAGGGAAGAAAAGTTGTATGCTAAATATGAGAAGTGTGAATTTTGGTTGGAAGAGCCTGCTTTTCTAGGTCATGTGGTGTCGGGGGATGGCATTAAGCTGGACCCTAAAAAGACCGATGCGAATAGAAATTAGCCTAGACCATTGACCCCATCAGACATTAGAAACTTCTTGGGCTTAGCGGGTTACTACCGAAGGTTTGTGAATGGAATCTCTTCTATTGCTTCTCCTATGACTAAGTTGACTCAAAAGAAGGCTAAGTTTGTGTGGACTGATGAGTGTGAAAAGAGTTTCCAAACCTTGAAGGATACGCTTGTACCCACTCCTATCTTATCTCTACCGGAAGGGTTGGAAGGGTTTGTTATGTATTGTGATGTCTCCTGCATTGGTTTGGGTTGTGTCTTAATGCAAAATGGTAAGGTGATAGCCTATGCTTCTAGGCAACTCAACGTGCATGAAAACAATTATCCTACTCATGATCTTGAATTAGCCGCCGTGGTTTTTGCTTTGAACATTTGGCGTTATTATTTGTATTGGGTGTATGTTGATGTGTTCACTGATCATAAGAGTCTCAAATATGTGTTCACTCAAAAAGATCTCAACTTGAGGCAATGAAGGTGGCTAGAACTTCTTAAGGATTATGATATAAGTGTGCATTATCATCCCGATAAGGCTAATGTTGTGGCGGATGCTTTGAGTAGGGTATCTATGGGTAGCTTAACACATTTGAAGATGGGGAAAAGAGGTGACAAGGGAGTTTCATCAGTTGGCTAGGTTGGGGTTTAGGTTGGAAGAGGTGGATAATAGTGGTATTGTGGTTGTTGAGGGCTCAAAATCTTTCTTGGTTGATGAGGTAAAAGCAAAGCAAGATCTTGATCCCTCCTTCTTAGAATTGAAGGCGTTAATGAAAGAGGCCAAAGTGAAGGTTTTCTCCCAAGGGGGAGATGGTGCCCTTAGGTACCAAGGTAGATTGTGTATGCCTTGTGTTGATGACTTGAGATAGAAGATTCTTGATGAGGCTCATAATTCTTCCTATTCTATTCACCAGGGTTCTACCAAGACGTATAGAGATTTGAGGGATGTGTTTTGGTGGGGAGGTATGAAGAAAGAGATTGTAAAATTTATATCCGATTGCCATAGTTGCCAACAAATCAAAGCCGAACAACAAAAGGATCGATGGCCTAACCCAAGACATAGAGATTCTTAGTTAGAAGTGGGAGGAAAGTAACATGGACTTTGTGGTTTTAGTTGCCTAAGACTAGAAAGGGTTTTGATTCTATTTGGGTTGTGGTTGATAGGATGAAAAAGTCGACTCATTTCCTACCAGTTAAAACTACTTATGGGGCCGAAGACTATGCTAAATTGCACATTCATGAGCTGGTAAGATTGCATAGGGTGCCCTTGTTCATCATATCGAATCGTGGTGCTCAATTCACTTCACACTTTTGGAGGTCCTCTCAAGGAGGTCTTGGAACCAAGGTAAAGCTTAGTAGGACATTTCACCCTCAAACGGATGGCCAAGCCGAAAGAACTATCCAAACTCTTGAGGACATGCTTAGGGATTGTATTTTGTAGTTTAAGGGTAGTTTGGATGATCATCTTCCATTGATTGAGTTTGCTTATAACAATAGCTATCACTCTATCATTGGTATGGCTCCTTTTGAGGCCCTCTATGGTAGACATTGTAGATCACCATTTGGGTGGTTTGAAGTGGGAAAATTGGATTTGTCGGGTCCGGATCTGGTTATGGAGGCTATGGAGAAGGTAAGGATGATTAGAGAAAGGTTGGAAACAGCCAAAAGTCATTAAAAGTTCTATGCCGATGTGAGGAGAAGAGAGATGGAATATAAAGTTGGTTATTGGGTCTATTTAAAGGTGTCACTCATGAAGGGTGTGGTTCGTTTTGGAAAAAGAAGGGTAAGTTAAGTCTAAGATTTTTGTTCCTTATAGGTTGTTGAGGAGGATTGGTAAGGTGGCCTATGAGTTGGAATTGCCTAGTGAAATATATTTGGTTCATTCGATTTTCCATGTGTCTATGTTGAGGAAGTGTGTGCGTGATCCGAAAGCTATTGTCCCGTTGAATGTTATGGGTGTTGTTGAAGACAACTTGACTTATGAAGAAGTTCTAGTAGAGATCTTGGATAGAAAAGTTAAGAGGATAAGGGGCAAGGATGTTGCTTCCGTTAAGGTCCTTTGGAGGAATCAACAAGTCGAAAGTGCTACATGGGAGGCCGAAGTGGACATAGAAAAATGATATCCTTATCTCTACCATTCAAATCAAGCTTAAGGTACTAATTCTAAGTCCCCTATGTGATTTCAAATCTTATCTTTCAGCCCCTGTGTCATTTGCATGCATTCATATTTATGTTAACAAAGCTTATGGTGATTTTGGCACTTATGTTGAGATTTTTAAAAATGGTATTTAAGTGTGTTGATGCATTTTTGTTGCGGCTAATTTCTTCACGATTACTCTTCTATATATGCTCTTTGACATTCGGGGATGAATGTTCCCAAGGGAGAGATATTGAAACGACCCCAAAAAGTGCCCGAAATTGTAATTTCCATATATCTCAAATTTCGTGCGTGATATCGAACATCCGACTGCATATTCTTAATCGGGGGCAAAATTGAGTAGGAGATGGATCTAACCCCGATTTTAGAGCAACCGTAGCAAAATTTAAATTTCCCAATTTTGCACAAAACAGTGGCAATCTGCGATAGTACTGCGACGCTCAGCCATCGCATACCAGTGTAAAATTAGCCTCCGCGATAAGTCTACGTCGCAGACCTGTGCATTTGGTTTCCGGTGATATCTCGATCCAAGGCTTTTGGGTCTTGGGCCTAAGTCTACCCATGCGTGAAAATACCTATACTTAGCCATATTTTACCTTCATATTATACAAGACATTCCCAAATACTCTCTCAAACACTTAAACAAATATTTCACCCGAAACTTCAAGTCCCAAAACTCATCCGGATCTTAAGAATTTCACTCAAGCTTCAAGTCTCCATTTCCAATCTTCATCAAGAATTCTCCAAAGTCAAGGTATGTGGTGTGACTGTTTAAGCATGTTTTGAGCTATGAATCTTTGATCTACCTTGAGATTTGATGAAGGGTTTTGATGTATATCTCATGATGGCGTTACCAAGTGTTGGTGGGTGGTGTTTCATTAGATTTGCTTGCATGATTCACTTTTGAATTTCATGGTTTTACACTAGCATTACACACCCGCCAAGTGTTTGATAAAATAACCAGTTATGGATTCTTAAGTTGTTGAAGGTCTAAAGCATGACTTATGATTTGAATGACTTTATGATGATGAAAGAAATGTATATATGTGTCATTTTTCCTCTATAGTCTTGTGAGTTGACCAAGCCTCGCTCGGAGTGTTGTAGGCCCGGGTAACCATATTGAGGGGTTGGTACCTTGATTGCCTTACTCGGGAGGTAGTGGTCCTGGGTAACCACATTGAGGGGTTTGTACCTCGATTACCTTGCTCAGGAGGTAGTAGGCCCGTGCTACCATAATTGGGGGGCTATGTACCTCAATAACCACATGAGGGGTTTGTACCTCGATTGCCTCGCTCGAGAGGTAGTAGGCTCGTGCTACCATGTTAGGGGTTATGTACCTCAATAATCACGTTGAGGGGTTGGTACCTTAATCTCCTCTCCAAGGAGGTGGCTCGGGAGGTAGTAGGCCCGTCCTACCATGTTGGGGGGTATGTACCTCAATAACCATGTTGAGGGGTTTGTACCTCAATCGCCTTTCCAAGGAGGTGGTAGTCCTTGGATATTCTATATTAATGGTCACTTCTTACACCCATATTATGTACTATGAAAGCATGATTTACTCTGACATAATACATGCATGCCATATTGCTATATGCTTATTCATTGCCTATGTTTATGCATTTCGATTTTGTTTCTTATCTTTTGTTGCATTGCATCCTACATACTTAGTACATTCAAACGTACTAACGCATATTCTATGCCTACATGATGTTACCATGAAGGAACCGGAGCCTCGCTTGATCATCCTCCTCCTCCACATGGCTAGTACGATCTCTCTCAAGCTAGTTGGTAAGTCCTCAACTCCGAGGACTATGTCTTTTCCTCTTATGTTATGCTGAGACTCTCTTCCCTTTATTTATATGCTTTGACTATGAGGGTGAGCCCGGTTGCTTGTCTTCATCCCCGCTAAGTTCTATGTGTAGAGGTGTTATTGGACAAGTTATGTAATGATGCTATGAGATTGGCTCTCTCTTGACTCTTTAATATTTTATGATATGGAAAAGTTCCCTTAGTCCCTTGTCCCTGCTTTATACTCTTGTTGTTGTTTTATTACTTCTGCGACACTGATGTGTAATGATATGTTAATAGGCTTGCTAAGGGTCCTTTCAGGTTCCCATGCACCGTGTCACATCTAGGCCCTAGGCTTGGGTCATGACATGCACAAAAACGAAGGAAATGTCACACACTACCGACCATTAATATATCAACACATGCTCAAAGTTTTATTGATACTCTAACACTATCACCATGGCTGTGAATTCGATCAAACGACAAGTTCTCTTAAGAATGTCGTCACCTAATCTATCATGGGAAATGTTCAAGTCGCTCAAATAAATTCCAGGGATACTCAGAGTTCACCCATAGCCCACAAAAGAAATCATCTCAACAAGCATGCATAGTCGATCAAACCATTCAAACATTCATGGCAATATCCCTACAAAAGGTTATTCAACGAATCATCATGCTCAAAATTGGGAGAATATACAATCTCATTCAATGATTGTGCAACATATTCATCAAATATAATCCTAACCCATAGCAGGTCGACCAGGAGAGAGATTTCGACGAAGCTCAATCACTCCACTGAAAACATTTGAAGATGTACCAAATGCATTCATAACTACCTTTTTAATAGTAATCAAATGTTTTCTTAGCCTTCAAAGGCAATGAAATTTTCCATTGCCCATCCAATTCGGTGGTCCATCGAATTACAACTTTGATCGCCTAATTTGACAGTACCTTAACAGTCATCAACCGACTCAAAAGGTATTCAAATTAGTGATCATTGTCTCAACTCGGCAATCCACCGATCTGTCATAACATGTCTCCCTTTTTGCTTTTACCCTAATGTCTCCATTTCGACCACCTGCATAAGTAACACCCATTATTCAAAAGAAAGACTCCAATAATTCTTGGGTTGCCTTTCAAGCAGCATTATAGTTAACGTCATAGCACAACGTAGTCCTTCTCACTTCAAGTAATCCAAGACTGATCAATCAGTAACACAACTCAGAAGTCCGTCGCTTGCTTCATAGTTTTACAAGTATTGAACACAACTTCCTCTCCATTCACCCGAAATTTAAAATCTTATCTTTGAACATCCATTAATGCTCTCTCGATTGCCAAGAATGGTCTACCAAGAATTATTATAACATCAACATCCACTTCGCTATCCAAAATAACAAAGTCAGGTGGCAAGATAAATTTATCCACCTTTACCAAGACGTCATGTAAAATCCCTACTTGTCTTTTGATGGACCGGTCAGCCATGAGTAACCTCATTATCGTAGGTGAAATAGCATCTAGTCCCAAATCATCGAAGATGAACAAGGGTATGAGAGTAATGCTTGCTCCTAAACTGCACAATGCGTAACCAAACTTACACGCGCTGATAGTACATAGAATTGTAAATGCACCAAGGTCATCCTTCTTAGCAACCAAGTATTTTGTCTAAATCGCACTACAATTAGGTTCTCTTATTGGTCACAAATTCCTTCATAAACTTCAAATACCCCAGCATTTCTGTTATTTCTTCAACTAGTGGGACAATGATGGATATAGAATAAAATATACAGAGAAATTTTTTAAACTTGGGGTCCTCCTTCTTTTTCAACCATTAGGGGAATGGAGGATCGATCTTGATCTAGGGAGCCTTCAACTTTAAGGTTGTGTTTGAATCCTTAGGGAGTACACTTTTAGCATTATTTGCACCACCTCCAACTTTCTCATTTTCATTACTCTTGTATTGTCAAGAGATTCACTTCCTTCGTTCGAAACTGCACCACCATGTTCTATTTTCAACTCTTTAGAACCATCAAACAATGACGCACTTAACTTTCGGTAGAGGTGCATCTCCTTCAACAACTTTTCCACTACGAGTCATAATGGCCAAGCACTACAACAACAATAATAACAACATACCCAGTGGAATCCCATAAGTGGGGTCTAGGGAGGATAGAATGTACGCAGACCTTGCCACTACCTCATAGAGGTAGAGAGGTTATTTCCTGGGAACCGTTGTCACAAAAAATCATAAGCAGAATAAAGTAGATATAGAAAAAAGGAAAGGAAGAGAAATGGAACAAAAAGAGCAACTAATAACGAAAAGCACATGGTAGTTTGTAAATACAAGATAATAAACATATATAGGACAGATAATGATAAATCCAGATAAAAAGACGCGATAAATCCTACTACTCTACTATACCCTAGGGCCAGACATCAACCTAACCCTACTAACCTATTAACCTGCTACTCTGATTCACAACCTCCGCTCCTTCTATTCTAAGGTCATGTCCTCAGTTAGATCAAGTTTCACAATATCTTGTCTAACCACCTTCCCTCAATACTTTTTTTGTCTGCCTCTACTTTTTCGTGTAACTCTTAAATCTAACCTCTATCTCCTAACAGGAGCATCGGTACTCCTTATCTACATGTGTCCAAACCATCGCAGTCTCGCTTCCCTCATCTTGTCAACCATAGGGGCCACCTCTAGCTTCTCCCAAATGGTCTTATTCCTAATCTTATGACTCCTGGTATGCCTACACATCCATCTCAACATCCTTATCTCCGCGACCTGTATCTGCTGATCAATACTCTTTGGTTTGGCTATCGTGTCGCTAGGTAGTCCTTCCTTTTGCCTTTGGTTGAATGGGCCGATATGTTGCCATGTTGGGTCTCCAAATGATTGATAGATACTAAATGCGAAGTCACAATTTGGCTCAGCTGTGAAAAATCTGGCGTCATCTCCTTTAATACCTTATCTTAAGCTTTGACTTAGTTAAAGATTCTAGTCAACATATCTTCGGTCAGGAAGCTTTCTGAATTCACAACCATCTTAGAAGGTTTCACCATAACATAGGGCGGAATGTACCCATCTCTTGCATCATCCCTATCTTCCGACCTCTGAATTTATTTGGGCAACTCCTATATCTCTACCCAGCACCATTCTTCCAACCTTAACTCTTACATGGCCTTAGAAAGGTTGGTCGAGAACCCATGACCTAATTTCCCATATAATGTACCTCTTCACTATAACCACCATCAAAAGGCACACTATAAGGCGCACTATTATAAGTCTCATCTCCAGCAGCACCAATAGCATTCACACTTTTTCGACGACCACCCATTATGTGTTTTGTCGAGAGATCCGACTGAGTTAACTTTTTGGCCATGTTTTTATATCTCTCTTGATCTCTATCTAGTTATTCCTCGGATGATCCCCTTTAAGTAGAGGAAACGAGGTCGATCTTGAATACCAAGCTCTATTTATCTTGGTTCATATTATCTAATAGCTCACACGCAGCAGCAAATGCTTTTTTCATGATTCGTCCTCTTACCCAAGGATCAGCTACACCTTTGTTGACAATATCTAAAATCACCTAAAAGTATTGAAAAAGAAGGTGGTCTAAAACTCCCTGATTTGGGCATTGGAGTAGGAGCTTCCGGAACCTTAGCCATGTTTCATGCAGCTATTCACAATCAATCCTTTTAAAATTCTCAATACTCAGCTAGAGTTTAGCTTTCTTCGAAGGAGGAAAGAATCTCTCGCAGAATGCATCTTGTAATTCCTCCCAAGATATAATTGACTCATGTGTAAGTTTGGCCAACGATCTTACGACTTCTCCAGTTATGGAAAAAGGAAAGAGCCTCAATTGAATGGCCTCATGTGTTATACCCTCAAAGCTTAATGGAAAGAAAACATTAACAAAGTTGTGGAGATGCTCGAGTGGGTCATCATGAGCTTGACCTCCAAACAGCCTCTTTAGCTGAAGTAGCTAAAGCATCGTGTTCGTGACATGAAATACAGTGTTTCCAGCTAATGGGGTAAATTAGATTGCTGCTGTATTGCCCAGATGATCCTAATCAACATCATGGACGTCATTTAGATCTCTCATATTGTCACCATGCACACTTTCAGCATCATCCATATTTTTACCTAATTAAAAGAAAGACAAATAACAAGAAAAGTAATAAGAAATTTCTAACTATAAGAGCTATGTTCAAACAAAAGCTTCGATCAAGAACAAGCACCAGTCCCCAGCAACGGTGCCATTTTTAATGACGTTCAAGAACACCTCACTTTTAAAAGATGTGGATGATTGTTACCATCATAATAACCCAATGATGAGTTGGGGTCAAATCCCACAAGAAATGGGCATTCAAGAGATGAAGTAAAGAGTTGAACTAGGCATTTGTAGTATTAAAATGCGGGGTTGCGAGTAAATAAAAGCTAGCATTCAACTAACAATAACTCTAAGATATGAATTAACAACTGATTGATAGAAATGTCGAGGGCGTGTGGATATGGGACTAGAGCTAATTAGTCAGGTCTAAATACTTGATTGTTTAAGTTAAAAATATGCGAGTAAGCCAAGTTGCTAAACCACAACCTTAAATATGATGGCAATAGTGTTTCATATGAACCTATTATGACTTCACAAGTGAATCACTCAAGGATACACCTACCCTGAGAAATTATAACCAAATCTTCTTCTATTGAAACCCCGATGACTTCCATCTATTACACTTATTGTCCACTCCAATCACTCAAATTAATGTAATAATCAGAGACCTAAAATTTAATCTAGAATTTGCAACCTCAAGATTATAAGTTAAACATGGCAACAAGTGTAAACTCACTCAGATTAACATCAAAACAATTAAAATATCATAAACCCAACTAATAATTCAAGAACCCATATCATATAAACACACGCAATTTGGGATTTTAACTACACACGCTGAAAAGTGAGAAAATAATACCAAAATTTATAGTCATGGATTTGGGTAAGATGAATTACAAAAGATAAGATGAATCTCTTCTACTAATCTCTAGAATTTCTCCTTCCAAAGCTTGAAAATAGAAAACCCTTGTACTTGTTCACCAAGAAGGTTCTATGTACTCTCTCTTCTCTCTCAATATGGTAAACAGTAGAATGATATGATCTGATATCTACAATGACCTTTTCAAATTTCTTTTTACAGTCTATGTAATTTGCTCAGAGTTTGTGTACAATTTCACTATTTGGTGATCAAGATCGACCATCACCGAGCAATTTAGCGATGCACTGAATGTGCACTTGATCGTCTTCTCATGCATCAACTGAAGGCTCAAATCTCTACAACTATCGGTAATGCCTTTTTTCATCATTAATCATGTTTGGCGATCCGCCAAACCTCTACCTACATCATATTTTTGTTATGAACTTGGGTGTTTGAATACTACAATGTTAGTAGGTCTTAGATGCACTTTGGCAATCCGTTGAATGTGTCAGTGACGTCGCTTCTGACCACCCTTTTTGGCATTCTTTCTCTTTTTTCTTGTTTTGTTGAGTATTGTCCATCTATGCAGTTTTATCCTCATTCCTGGCATAAAAAACACATAGTAATCAACATATAAAGCATAATAGCATATCGAGGATAATATTTCTTTAAATTTTGAGCTCCAAATGAATCTAAGATATGGACTCATCAAGGCCCAAATGAAGGATGGATCACCTATTGATAGTGCTTCAATGCCTAAGTTTCACAAGGATAGGGTGCCTACCCTAGGTATCAAGGTGATATTGTTAGTGATCAAACTTCTCCCACATGAAAAAATATGGAAGGTACCATCCGGAGATTGTTTTGTTAGTTCAGGTGTATATTTTGATTGTGATGTGACTGATCATAAGTTGAGCATTGCCCATAGGTTTCTAAGAATGATAAGGATAGCCATCAACAATCTTATCCTTATCCCTCTATAAGTCCCCAGATTTCATGACCCAAACCTAGGGCCTAAGTATGTCACGGCAAATGGGGAACCAAAGGAACCCCAAACAAGCCTTTAAACATGATCACATTCTTGGTTGTTGAAGCATGCAAAAATCAACATATAAATCTAAGGGAAACGATGCTTTGGACTCAGGCAATGTAAAGGGAATAGGAATCTCCACCATCAAATAGCAAGCAAATACTAAGGGACGAGTATGTATGACTCAAGCTATGGGGATAATAGGAGCTTAGGACTTTCATCACATGCCATCACATCCAACAACACATAAAGGTATAGGGACCAAACAAAATATTCCATAATTACATAAGCATAACAGGAGTCAAGCTTGTCACATATATTTATGTCCAACAACACCTCTAATATGAGTGGAACAAGGGCTAAGACATCTCTCCGGCTCACCCTCAAATGTTAATGTCCAAAATTAAATAAGTGTTGTTTAACATAGCATGAAAGAAAGTTGTTGTTGTCCCTTAAATAGAGGACTCGCCAATAACAAATCTTCAATCCAACGTATTAGCCACGAGGAGTTGGATGAATAGGAGCTCCAGTTCCTACATGATCATATCATGTTGGCAAAAAGTATGTGTTAGTACTTGGGATGTACTAAGTATGCGAGGTGCAATATATCAAGAGAATATAAGCCGTAATAATTAAGATGTATTAATCATTTATGGTAGATATAAGCTCAATATGATATGAATGATCAGTGACTTAGTCAAAACATGCATGAGGATAGCTAAAGGACATGACACATCATACATAGATGGAAAGGGACCATAACAGACAAGTAATACCAGGTGAGCTACTATTTGGAATCCTGATGTTCAGGAGTGTTCTACTTTGCCAAGGTAAACCAAACACTCACCTTACAGGAACTCTCCCATTTTGGAGAATGATTCACAAACATCTTACAAGAAAACCACCCATTTTAGTTAATGTGTGAGAGTAATCCTTACAAGAATAATACCCTTATAGATTGGTATATGATAAGTGTCGTATGGCAACACCACCATTTTAAGATATCAATTAGCACGTACCTTATGGGAACCCCACCTTTTTTGGTGAATCATGCAATAAGAGCTATATGGATCAATTAGCTAATAACAAATCTATGGTGGCAACATAGTTAAGAGACAATAGTTATCAACAAAGGTCCTCTCAATGCTAGGTCAATAATCCCAAGGAATACTTAACAACAACAACAACATACCCAGTGAAATCCCACAAGTGGGATCTGGGGAGGGTAGAATGTACACAGACCTTACCACTACCTCCTAGAAGGAGAGAGGTTGTTTCTTGGAATCCTAAGGAATATCAAAGCATACTAATAGTCATAATATGCAAAGTCTTATAATATCATCATAGAGTAGCTCATCGAAACCAAAGCTTTATAATACTAAAGGAAGGACTTCATATCATTAACAAATGTCATGCCCTTATCGTTAACTCATAACATGCTTATTATCCCTTTAACCTTCAAAACATCCATAATTCACGTATCTTGCCATAAGGCTTTCATTAAAGAATCTTGGATCATAAGTTTAGTCAAATCATGATGGTTATATGTACATATGCTAAAAGTCATACAATTCAAGAGTAAATAACATGAGAGGCGTAAAATAAAGTCATTAAAAATCATTCAAAGAAAGCTACCAATATTGTAGTGAAACCCTCATTTTGGGTGTCATGAAATCCATTCAAAAATCTATAATCTTTCCAAGACATTCAAGATATCATAGCATACAAAGCTTTAGCATCATAAATGTGTCATAATCACTTTCCTTGATAAAATCTCAAGCATCATTAGATCAATATCCTATAAATTTCCAACATATTTCATGCATAAGAGTAATAATAGAAAGTACCCATAAGAAATTAGTCCTTGAAATCAACTAATATGATGAAAATAGAGTTGGGGACTCTATGGGTGGAAGAACCTATGAATGAAGGACTCACATACCTTAAACATTGAAATCAATAAAGAAAACTTGAGGAAGCTTCAAGGATTCTCTTGTATTCTTGATCTTCAATGAGAGTCCTAAAGAATCTTAGAATTAGATGAGGGATTTTGGTGAGGATTGGAGAGGATTCTGAAAGTGTTAGAGTGAGAATTAGGGCTCAAAATGGTTTAACAAAAGAGGAATCCCATCTATAAGGATGTTGGTTCTGACTCAATTTCCCTCACCTAAAACTGGCAAAGTTTGGAAAATTTTACGCATGCACGGACCAAAGGCAAGTCGCGCCTTGGTTCCCCCATTATGTATCTTTTCGCAAAGTTTAATTTCCCCTGTTTTGACCTAGGAATGCATTTAGCCACTTTTGTACTATCGAGAAATAAGTGAGCAATGTGGATTGGTCACAGACTCTTCTAGTTTAGGCCAAAATCATCTGAAATATTATTTTTTGATTCGGCCACCTAAACTTCTAAGGAGGCTCTTTCCCCATACTATTTTGCCTCCTAAATACAAATACGAAGTTGGATTTGCTAAATAATGTATATGTTTTAAGATATTCGAGAAATACACCATATGGACACTTTTGAGTCGCACAGGAGGTATTACATTATCTCCCCTTTGGGAACAGTTGTCCTCGAATGTGATGCAAACATGCTTAAGAAGAGTAATTAGACAACTTTCAGCCCACATGAATGCATCAATACAACTTAAATGTTATTTTCATAAAAATAACAAACTTATGCATCAAAATCATCAAAGCATATCACTTATGAGTATTTATGCATGCACATGGCATAGAAGGGCTAAAGTTCAAGACTTGACACCATATATAAGAGTCAACTTATTACCTTAGGCTTGAGTAGGCTGGAAGAGATATGGATATTATTTCTTTATGTCCGCTTTGACTTCCTAAGTGGCTCTTTTGACTTGTTGATTCTTCCGAAGGACTTTGACAGATGTCACATCTTTGTTTCTCAACCTCTTTACTTTTCTATCCAATATTTCCACCGAAACACTTCCTCAAATGTCATATTCTCCTCCACAACACCTATAACCTCGAAATGCACTATATAGTTTTGGTAGCCTACACATTTCCTTAACTTAACACGTAAAAGACCGACAAACCATACTCATCTCCATAGGCAACTCAAACTCATAGGCAACCTTACCAATTATCCTCAAGATCCTATAAGGCCCTACATACTTTGGACTCAACTTTCCCTTCTTACCAAACTAAACCACACCCTTTATGTGTGAGACCTTCAAATACACCCAATCATTAATATTAAACTCAAGATCCCTTCTCCTCACATCAGAGTAGGACTTTTGACTACATTGAGTCATCTTCAGTCTTTCATTTATCAACCTCACCTTCACCAAATCGTCCATAACCAAATCTGGGCCTATCAAAGACATTTTCGCCACTTCAAACCCCCCAACCGAGGATCTACAACGTCTACCATATAAAGATTCAAAAGGGGACATTCTTATGCTAGAGTGATAGCTATTATTATAAGCAAACACAATGAGTGGAAGATGCTCATCCCAACTACCTTTAAATTCCAAACACAAGCTCTATGCAAATCCTCAAGAGTTTGAATGATCCTTTCGATTTGGCCATCCTTTTGTAGGTGAAAGGTCATGCTAAGCTTGACCTTAGTACAATGGCCTCTTTGGAAGTATCTCCAAAAGTGTGAAGTAAATTGAGTACCATATTCCAAAATAATAGACAATGGAACCCATGCAATCTAACCAACTCATAGAAGTACAACCTAGCATAATCTCCAGCACCAAAGATCATTTTAACCATTAGGAAGTGAATCGATTTCATCATCCTATCAACAATCACCTATATAGAATCAAAATGTTGTCTAGTCCTTGGTTAGCCAATCACAAAATCCATGTTGATCTCTTACTACTTCAAAGTAGGAATCTCTATATCTTGGGCTCGGCCACTCAACCTTTGATGTTTCGCTTTGACTTGTTGGCAATTGTGACAACCGACTAAAAACTTGGCAATATCTCTCTCCATACCACCCTACCAATATACTTCCCTCAAATCCTAATACATCTTTGTAGAATCGAGATGAATAGAATAAGATAAATTATATGCCACTTCTGAAATCAAGTCCCTCAACCCCTCAACATTTGGTACACACAACCTACCTTGGTACCCATGAACACCATCTCCCTCTTAAGAGAAAACCTCCACCTTGACTTCTTTACCAATGCATTCAATTCTAACAAAGCGGGATCAAGGTCTTGCTTAGATTTGACCTCTTCAATCGAGGAAGATTTGGAACCATCTGCAACTACCACACCTCCATTTTCGGCTTCATTCAACCTAACTAACAATCTAGTCAACTGATGGACTTCCCTTGCCAGTTTCTTCATACCATCATCAATATGAGTCATACTCTTAATGGACACTCTACTTAGAGCATCATCCATAATATTAGCCTTGCTTAAATGATAATGCACACTCATATCATAATCCTCATGGAGTTCTAACCACCTTCTTTTCCTTAAATT
>JAPFFP010000089.1:4403246-4432274 GCA_026153255.1 Solanum medicagineum
CCGTGCGGCCCTGTGGGGCCAGAGCGGACAATATATGCACGTGTGGGGCAGGATCTTACATCCTATCCCCAAGAGGAAAAACTTTAAGTATCTGGGGTCTATCATCCAAAGTAGTGACGAGATCGATGATGATGTCACACATCATATTGGAGCAGCATGGACTAAATGAACGCTCGCCTCGGGAGTATTGTGTGACAAGAAGATACCACCTAAACTCAAAGGTAAGTTTTACAGCATGGTGTTTAGACCATCTCTGTTGTATGGGATGGAGTGTTGGCCAATAAAAAATGCACATGTTCAGAAGATGCATGACGCAGAGATGAAGATGTTAAGGTGGATGTGTGGTCACACTAGGAGTGCCAAGATTAGGAATGAGACCATTCGGGAGAAGCTAGATGTGGCCTCGATGGCTGATAAGATGAGGGAAGCAAGATTGTGATGGTTTGGACATGTACAAAGAAGGAGTACCGATGCTCTTGTTAGAAGGTGTGAGAGGTTGGTTTTGGGACCTACACGGAGGGGTAGAGGTAGACCGAAGAAGTATTGGGGGAGGTGATAGAAAAGACATGGCGAAATTTGATCTCACCAAGGACATGACCTTAGATAGAAAGCAGTGAAGGTCGCGAATTAGAGTAGCAGGCTAATTGGTTGATAGGTTAGGTGGATGTCTGGCCTTGGGATATAGTGGGGTATCCAGAGTAGTCATGTTTTATATCATGTTTGTCATTATCTTTCGTATGTGTGTTAAAATTATCGTATTTACATACTGTGCTTTTCGTTTTTAGTCGTCCTTTCTATTCCCTTCCTTCCCTTTTGGTCATATCCAGTTTATTTTGCGTATGGGTTTTTGAGACGAGGGTCCCGAGGAAACAACTTCTCTACTTCTATGAGGTAGTGGTAAGGTCTGCATGCATTCTACCTTCCCCAGACCCCACTTGTGGGATTTCACTAGGTATGTTGTTGTTGTTGTAATTAAAAACCTAATTTTGTAAATAAAAGGAGTATATATTGTTAATTAAGATCTAAAATAATGTAGTCTTGTAATTTTCTTTCAACCAACGTCAGATGCTATAACATCTCCCTGCAACTAAGGACTGAAGAAATATTGAGCATGGACAACATATATAATATGAGAGCACAAATATTGCGTAAATGATGATAAGCAGTCTAAGCTATATATCAAAGGAAAATTTGACTTTAGATCCATTTAACATCCAGAATTGCACCAAGACTATACTATATAGTTAATGATTCAATTAATCAATATTATGCATCACTTTAATTAATACCATTGAAACAGGTGATAATTACGTTGTGACTTGTCTGTTTGCCTATTTGTGTGACAACATATATAATCTTGTTTTAGGCCAATAAAAAAGACATTGAGATGACTTCAATAGTTTTAATTAGGCTACTTGTTTATTAAAATCATCTATAAGTTTAGACATTATCTCTGACCAATATTTGACTTGTTAGTGTAGAGCAAATATGTTACAAGGACAAAATACATAAGAGAGACGTTGATGAAGTTGTTGAAAATATTTTTACGGACTTTGCGGGATTCCATTTGTAAGTTTGCTATTATCGAATTGCTTTCATCGAGAGAATCACAAGCTGTACTTCTCATATATATTGTTTCAACGGACAAGTCCAATACAAAACAAAACAATCAATCTCTTCTCCCAACCTACCTCCTCCTCTTAATTTATATACTATATACATAAGAAAAAGGAAATTGGTGGGGTCGGGGAATTTTATTTATATACTGAAGGGGCTCAGGCTTTGGAAATAGTCTTTAAGACTGTGTATAATACACCTTTGTGGTCGCGTCCTACGCATAGCACGAGCTTTAGTGTACCGGATTTGTCCTTTAAATATCTATAATGTACTCCCTCCGTTTCGATTTAACTTGGCTCATGTTCTTGACATTCTCCTTCTCTCCATTCATTTTTAGTTGTTAAATTTATACTCGATACATTTATTAAGAAAATAATTATTAGTATAGTAAGTTTACCATTTTACCCCGATTAATTTAATAAGGTTTACTCTCTATATTTTTTCCAAAGTTGTTCAATCAATGACAATAAATTGAGCATATAATAGGAAATAAAATTTTGTCCTACCTTGATTTGTCAAAAATGACAAGTAAAAGTAATTGATAGAGTCCACTCTCTAATAATTATTAAGAAAATTATTACTCCTTCTGTCTCATTTTAATTGAATTTGTGAGGCAATGCACACACATTAAGAAAAATATTTAAAGAGAAAATTTAGACCATATTTTCCAATATTAACCTTTGTAAAGTCATAAATATGTAGTGTAATTTATCTCCTAGAAAATATAAAGTTTCAATAAAAGAAAGGGGCAAATATGGAGAAAATTTCAAACATTCATCTTGAACTTTGAACAATTCAACCATTTTGAACCTTGAAAAAACCCTCAAATATTCAATTAATTTGAGATGAAGGGAGTATTATCATAGTAACTTTACCATTATACCCCCGTTAATTGATAGGGTCCACTTTCTAAATTTTTTTCAAGTTATTAACTCAATGACAATATATTGAGGATATAATAGAAAAAAAAATTGTCCTACCTTGTTTTTTTGAAAATGATAAATAAAAGTAAAAATCAAATAAGAACATTTTTGACAAGTAAAAGTGAAGGAAGAGAGTACTATTTTCAATCATTTTTGCCTTACAATATAAGAATCAGTTTAACTCTCAAAAATTAAAACATGACAAGTTAAAAGTGAACGAAGTGAGCATATTTATTAAAAATTTAAACTACTAAGTTAACTGTATTTCTTATACTTTGAACCTAAATTTGACTACTAACTAATTAATACCTTAATTCATGTAGTCATTTATGAGAAGGATAATATTGGAAGAAAATAATATCTTTTTCTTGATTTATTAAAAATAAAAAAATTGACATAAAGGCCAATATATAGGAAAAACATGGATAATAATTTATTTAGTTACATTCTTTATTCTTTAACTTGGATTTTCCTTTCTACACCAAGAGACAATCATATGCGTACTCTATGAACATGATAATTCAGCTATGATTGGACTGTGACTCAGAGTGCCTTCTCGTAGTCTACTCTTGCCTTTCTTGATCCAATTTTGATCAACACTGTTAAGTGCTACGAGGCATCCCTTTATGAGTCATAGAGGGGACTACGACTCGTACCTCGAGCTCGTACGACTGAACTTCAAATTTTTAAATTTTGTTTTTGAACACTATTAACGGCTATGAATAGCCTCCACAACTTGTACTAGGGCTACAATTCATAGTGGAGTCCATAGATCTTCAAAATCAACAAAAATCTGTAGCTTGTCCCAAAATCATGCGAACATGTACTTTCTGCAAGAGTAAACACAAAAACACATAAAGACCATAAAAAGTTGCATTGAGAACACACAAAATCCCATGTTTTAGGCATTAAATGTGCTATAATATTTTGATATCACATCAACACCCTCAACTTAGAATTGTTGGTTTTCCTCAAGTAACAACTCAATCTAAAAAGATAATAAAGCAATACATAGCAATTAACCCACTGGCATATTCTATACTCAAATTCAGCTTGGGTACCCATAATAGCTTTTTCAAAACATGATCAAGTAGCTAATAAGAAAACCATAACATATTGATACGTTTGACAATCCAACTATGACGAGTTAAGGAGTATCAACAATTCACATTCACTGAACAAGTCAAATGTTAACCATGCAATGAAATTGCCCTTACAGAAAAGAAGTCCCTTTTTTAACACTCAATATGCTTTTTACTCGTGGGACTATGCGAGCATACTCACCCTCACAAAATGAGATTTATGTATGATGACCAATACCATAGGCTTGCCCATATACTCATAACCCAGACTGTTGATTAATTGGATTAGGATCACTTTACGACATTATAGACTTGTAACGTTGGCTCATGGGGCTTTGATATGACATTTTGGACAATTAGTGACTAAGGGCCAACTTTGAATCACGCTTTTCAACACTTTCACCTTAACAACTCAACCATTCTCAACTTTTTCTCCCCTTTATCTTCATTTTCAAGCTTTTTCGAGTACTTTCTCTTCATTTTTCCACTTATGCCTTATTTTCAAACTCATTTTTCTTTTTCACTCATTCTAAGGCATGTTTTTCTCTTTTTGTCTTACCTTGTACATGACTACCTACTTTTTCTTTAATTCCCAACTCACGACCTCATTTTTGCTATTATACTACAATATAAGCCACCCTCAACTTAGGCTTTTAGCTTGAGGTGAAGTACATAATATCCAATCCCCAAACCAAGGCCACTTTTGGTAGCCCTCCTTAACTTAGAATTTTTACCTCAATCAAGGTTCGCAATGTTCAAGGATAGACCAGGGCCAATAGCAAGGTATTTCACTAGATAAGGTTAGTCTAGTTAGGTATTAAGAAGGAAAAGGGTACATGTCATATTCAAACACTTGGATCAAGGGATAAACTCTTTCATTTGGTTTGTCATTTAGGCAAAAGTAGACTAAATCAAAGTACAAGGGGCCTAAGATCCCTTCCTAATCAATATAATCTCCAATCCAACTCAAAGTAACAGGGAAAGGTCTGAATCAGTACACAATGCACGAACATAAAAAAATTAGCTCACACGTACAACGCACTACACACATAGCTAACAACGACTCACAGATCATTCTTCAAGCATCAACTTGCCTTTACTTAATCAGAACAAACATTGCCAAACCATTAAGACATGCATGATTGAAAAATAATTATTAATCAACAAATTTTCAAGGGTACCAATTTTTGAAAAGTTTTCATAAATCATCAACACAATGTACATGCCACAAGTTTAACTACCATAAATATTATCTATAACATCTAAAACATGCTAGTTCAATGGAAAATAGAATATCCACGAGAAAAAAGAACACAAGCAAGAAAACCTCGGGAAATTGGGATAGATATAGACTAAAAGCAAATAAGACTTCACCCTAGTCCATAGCTACCCACACCCCACAAAAATAATGTACTTTGTCCTCTATGTACAAGGAAAAACAAATTAAGAATAGGTGTCAAAAACAAATATCACATGGTGCCTAAACACCGCCTCTAGCTATCCCTGAACATCTCCCTCCTGCAGGGTAGTCTGTGTTGTAGCCCTACTGGATTAGCCTATTCCCTTCAGTCAATCAAGCTCCTGGGCTCGTCTTTGCTCTTCTTCTTATCTTGACATCCTCAAGACAAATCCAACTATCTCCTCATAAAGCTCCTCATCACCCTTGGAGGTCTTCTAGTGCACCGACTGGTCCTCATTATCATTAGCCTCAATAGGTCTCTTCCTGGGAGCACGCGATGGCTGATCCTCTACAAACATATAAAATAGCGATGCATTTGTAGGTGTAGGACCAGGAACTGTAATCTGAGCCACTAGTGATGTAATCAAGTCAGCCTTGAACTTTGTCAACTCTGCACGAAAGGTTGACAGGTTTGTTGGGCAGGTCTTGGCTAATCTCTTCCGCACTCGCTCCTTGAAGGCATCGACCCGCGCATCCACTATAGCAATGTGCTGATCAACTATAGAAGTGGTGAACGCCTTACATCGATCCTCCAACTCATGAACTGTCTGCGGGACCCATAGCTTAATCTGCCGCGTCACCTGAGCCAAATGAGCCTCAACCAATATAATCTTCGTACCATACCTAAAAAGCAATAACAGACATAATGTCTACGAAAGTAATTGTAATGTAGACTGCTCTAGAGCAAGTGCAGCTGTAGTGGAACCCATCTCAATAACGACTGCCTCATGCTTTTCTGGTCCCTCATCAGTAGTAGTAGCAGCTAGAGTAGTAGTAATGGCAGCAGCCGTCGAACTCTTAGCTTATGGCTTTAGCATGAATGTCTCGGGCATGGGAAGTTGTGCCTGCTAGAGTGCCACTAGGTTCTCATTAGCCTTTATTAGGCTGGGACTAATAGTTTGGAGGGCCACGACCATGGGATTTATGCGATGCGATACCTCCACCTTCACCTCCATGCATAATCTATAGATCAGCACAGGAAATGGCATGCACGTGGTCCTCTTGAGCACCGACTCATGTATCTAATCTATTATGAGTCGGGCCCAATTAATATCGTAGCAAGCTAAGATACTAGCTACCAAAACAACTCATGCTAACATAAGTACATTATCTGCGAATATAGATCGGATGTGAGACCTGATAATAGCCCACCAAACCTTTTCGAGAAAGGAAAGGGAGGAATTCATAATCAGCTCTTAATATGTTATGACCCATGTAATCTCTGGACCATGCTCAACAGAATGGCTTGCCACCCATCTCAAAAGCTCAGTCCTCTGGTCCACTCTAGGAAATAACAGCTTGTCTAATCTGTCTAATTTGTCGATCAAACTCAGTTGTAGACTGTGGTTCTTTGTATGTAGAATCACTCTGTATATGGCAGATCGTCTCGTCAAATATGTCGACCCACCAGCCTCTAACCAATACCTATCGCAATCTGGGCTCCTCGAGAGGCTTCTTCTTCTTGGAAAGACCCTGTAGAATGGTTGATGCATAAGCTACATAAAAATTCTCGTACTATGAGTAGGGAGTACTTGCCCAGCTTATCAGCCAACCATCTGAGCTGATATCGTCTCATGTTCTCCAATCTAGAGACGTGGCTCAATGCTATGTCAATAAGTCGGGGATCCTCATAAAATGATCTAACTGGCTTCCCTTGCCCCTTCGGCTCTAACCCCTAATCATAGATCACCTTCATCCACTCAACACCCCATCGGTGATACAGAAAATCCATAGGAAAAATAGGTGGGGTGATCGAGGACTCAGCATCTCTTCTCTCCTAAGGTGGCTCATCTGAATCAGACTCTGTGTGCTATGGGGTCATCTTTAGCATACTCCTGTCAGACCCATCACCATGTCCCTTCTCTTCAGACTAGGAGGAACCAACATCCTGCACCTGGGGCTGAGCATCCCATGAAGTAGCCACCCTGGTCTGAGGCACCTGTGCCTCGGGGTCAATATTTACGTTGTGGACCTCATTCGATCCACCCGAATATTCGTCCCCATAATTTTCATCCACAAGCCTTATATGGATAGCCCATTTTCTACACGTTTACTTTTATGGGCCGTACTACCTGTAAATAATCATAACAAAGAATTATTAGCCCCAAACACTCAATAAAAGAAAAGCAAAATACAAGAAAAACCAAAGAAAAATGTACAAGATTCAGTTGCAAATGGAAGATATGAGACCCTGGTACAACTTGTACTAGAGGCTATGATTCGTACTGTGCCCTTGTAGTCTACACGTGCATAATAATTTTGAAAATTGAAACTAGGTATGAGAAGCAGTTACGACATGTAGCCTTGACTATAGGTAGTAGACAGGTCTCGTACAAGGTTTTAATTTACAAAATTAACATAGGCTTAGGTCTACGAGAGTTAACTACAATTTTTAGAGGGAAGTACGATTAATAGGTGGGTCTCATATGGTGAATACTCAGGGATATCAAGTCACTGTGCCCTCTACGAGCGATAACTATGACCCGTAGGGTCTTCTACGAGTCGTAGGAGGAACCTATAGTGTGAAATAAATTGTACTTGGAATACTATCATTTCACCACACTGACCTTTTGAACAATACAAATCTAGTACTAACAACATCGAAGCAATATCACTTCATTCACAAGTCATCAGCAAACAACCCATACGTTCAACATGACATTTCAATAGAAAATCTACCCCATCACAAGATTATACCAATCAACAGACAATGAAACCCTTTTACCTTAAGCTCATTCAAGAATAATTCATGTAATCATTTCCGAAATCATACAACACCATCATTCAAACGCATACATAAAGATTCAGGGAATTGATTCACAAGTAAATCAAGAATAAATCAACCCAAAAACTTCAATACATCACCCTAGCCAACCCATTATCATGCCATAATGGTTTTGCAAATCAATAATAATAGTATACCAATACTACTCAATTGACACACACAACAACTATAATAACATGATTAACCATTATATCAACACATACAAATCGTTAAACTAGGGCTAAGACCATGAAATATTTTCAAAACAACCCTAACTCCTTCTCAGTTGCATCATACCCACAAATGATTTGCCTTGATAGCAATCAACACCACAAACTCATTCATAATACCCACTTTAAAACCAAATTTTGAGGAAAAAATGAACCAAGATGTATACCATATGAGCAGACAAATTTTTTTTAAAAAATAGTGGAATCTGAAACCCTAGTTGCTGGAGTAGACGTCGAAAATGAGGTTGGGCGGTTGGAAAATTGATCGGATAATATTGGGTGGGTGGAAGTATTAGGTGTTAATTCATTGATTAAGATTAAGAAAATTAGGGTCAAAATGATTTTGTCCCCTTATAAAGGTTACCAGGTTAACTTAAAAATTTACCTGAGTCGGGTCTATGAAACCTTGATTATGGGTCGCAACTTGGACTATCGCCATAGGGCCTGGTCTCACAAACCACTCGACATTTAGAAAAATTTGAAATTAGACATGGCCACTACGAACCACCTTTACGACTCATAGCTTGGACTATGAGTCGTAAAGTTAGCTCGTAGTGTGAGTGCCAACTTCAAGTGATCACTGTTACCCTCTACGAGGCATGACTAAGAGTCATAGGGTACATTACGGCTCTTAGGCCTTGTTGTGGAGACTGCTTCAATTGCCATTTTTTGCACTTTTCCTACTTTGTTCAAAACTTGAGGAATTTTTCTCAATGTACACCACTATACCAACTTACAACCAATTCACTGTCTAAACTCAACAATCAAAACACAATCAAAATGCTACCTAAGTTTCCACAAATAACTAATAAAATAAAAAATGATCAAAAGAATTAAAACCACTTGGGTTTCCACCCAAGTAGCACCTGATTTAATGTCACGGCATGACTTAGTCATCTTGAGTGATTCAAACTCCTTAACAGACCACACTTGACTTTTGAGTTCAATGGGGTACTTTATAACCGACAAATGTCAAAAACCACTTCTGCATCATTTACCTTAAACCTAAGTTGACCCGAATACATATCCACCTGGGCTCTTCCCGTGGCTAAAAATGGTCTTCCCAAAATAATAGAGACCTAAATGTTGACCTCACAATCAAGAATTACAAAATCCACTGGGAATATGAACTTATCCACTTTCACTAGCACATCGTAGAGTATTCCCTCTAGCTTCTTTATTGTCCTATCCATCATTAATAACCTCATTCTTATCAGAGTAGGTGAACCCAAACCAAGCTTTTTAAACACGGCAAAAGGCACCAAATTGATACTTGCTCCCATATCACACAATGCTCTTGCGAACTCATCATTTTCGATGGTACAAGGGATGGTAAATGCATAGGGATCCTCCTTTTTTTGGACGAAAAATTTAGTAGTAGTGAAATTACAATGCTGGAGCTTTTGTGAAAGCTCTTGGCTCACCGTGCACATTTTTGTCACCAAATCCTTAATATATTTAAAATACCTAGGCATATTCACCAATGTTCAGTAAGGGGAATGTTGATGGACAATTGTTTCAATATGGAGAGGAAGTGTTTGAACTCACCATCCTCCTCCTTTAGCCTGAGCCTTTGGGGAAAAGAAAGAGGAGTTCTTGGGATAGTATTTCTCTTTTGTTGCTCCTTCACCACTTCACCTTCTACCCATTGTTGGCCAAAGTTTCTTCCTCGACCGTGACTTTGTCATCAACACTCTTTTCACAATCCCCATCAACAACCATCGACATTGGAGGGTCAATGGCACATGCCACTCCTTATCATAACCTTCATCAATGCCCCTCATTCTTAGGATTTTGAACCGTGTTGCTCGGCAAAGAACCCTGTTGGCATTGATTCATTGGAAGGACACTTGACCAAATTGTTCTTCAAGTTGCTTGATGGCTACTGAATGAGACTTTATGTTATGGTTGATACTTTAAATGTCTAATTTCATCCCTTTTAAGTATCATCTTGATTCTCGGCCTTGTTCAACAATTTGTCAAACTTCTTTTCTATTCTTGAATGGCTAAAACCTACATACGATTATGAGGAGGCACAGAAGGACCATTTCTATACCCATCTCTTCGTCCCCACTCGGCTTTTGCTACCCTATCTCTCTCAAGGTAAGCACCATGGCTATCTCTACATGAACCCTCTCGATTGTATTTCAAACCTTGATTTCCGGAACCTTGATGCCAATAGTCTGGATCGGACCCTTGGGCGTTGTTCCGAAAACCCATCACTTGATCTCTAACAAAGCAAAAACATCTTCATCATAATATGA
This sequence comes from Solanum medicagineum, assembly GCA_026153255.1. NCBI lineage: Eukaryota > Viridiplantae > Streptophyta > Magnoliopsida > Solanales > Solanaceae > Solanum > Solanum medicagineum. The sequence continues at coordinate 4,413,586 of JAPFFP010000089.1, forward strand.
TTCACCATACATGGGTGCTCTTGGAGGTTGGTGGACTACCGTGTGAACACTTTTTTGAGTTTGTTTCACCACAAATTCCACACTCATTTAGAGTTGGGCAAGTTGTTGCATGATCTCATTGTTGATTTTTGCTTGCTCCGAACTAACTCTCATCACACATGAGCTCTTTATAGTAGCTCTCTCGCTTTTCCCCCATGCTCTATTGATCTTGACTACTTGCTTAATCCATTCCGCTATCCTTGTGAATAGTTGATCTAAGAACATGCTTTCTATGATGGTATCGACACATGGTTAACTCTTCTCATCAAGAGCCCGATAGAAAATCTCCACTAAGGCATCATCCACGATATTATGGTCCGAAACTAGTCCAAAACATTTGGTGAACCTCTCCCACATGGTGCTAATACAATCACCCGGTAATTGCTCAAAGTTATTGATTTGATCCTTAAGTTTTAGCTTTTTGGACCTTGGAAAGTAGGTCTCTATGAAGGCTGTTTGTAATTCTTCCCAATTGGTGATTAAGCTCTGTGGGAGTTCTGAAAACCATACAGCTGCACTACCAGTAAAAGATAGAGGTAAACATACATAGCCCGACAACATCCATAGAAAGATTCTGTGTGCGCATCACACTATTGCACACAAAAACAACATTATGAAGATGTCTGTGAGCATCCTCAGTAGGTAACTACGCAAACAAACCACAGTTTCGAAGCATTTGGAGTAATCCACTCGACCCCATGAACTTAGTGTGGGCCGATAATGGTTGCAACACTATAGCACCTGTGACATCCATGTTTATAGGATTCAACCAATATTGATTCCAACCATATGTGGTCTCGTCAAAATCCCTATAGAATGGCCTATAATCCCTTGGTGCTGGATTTTCCTCTCTCCCAACATCATCATCATTTCAGTCAATGGTTTCATCAACCGCAATATCCACATTTGCTCGGGCGATTCTCCTTTCAATACGTTGGATCTCAAGGTTAATTAGAGCTAAGGGTCTACCTTGGCTCCTTGTATTAGGCATACACCTTTTATACCCTACAAAAGAAACTAAGAAACAAAAAAACAAAAGATTAAAGTACAAGAGAATTAAGTAATCAACATTTGAATTAGCTACTAGTGAAATCAAATCAAAGCATTGTCATATACCCCGGCAACAACGCCATTAATTTTGATCATGTTCAAACAGTGCCTCTCACTTTGAGGATAACGCGATTGTTGTCAAATGTAAAACCTAACCATAAGTTAGGGTTGAATCCTAAGGGAATATGGGGCTTTATCACTTTGATTCACCAACAATCAATTCAGGCATTAAATAACTCAACTCTCAAGAAAAAGGAAGTTTTTCAATGATTGGTATTAAATACAACTATACTAATAAAATGTAGAGACAAAAAAATTGGAGAGCAAATTGAGAAATTGTGTTCCCTATGATTCACTAACTCAAACACCCTGAATAACATAACCTAAATTAGGAAATTGCATGCAGGACGATAACTTAAGTTTTCCCAACCCTTAGGCAAAGGTGAAGGTCGAGTTTCACTATAGCGCTAGGCCGGCTACCATAGTGTTCCAAACTAACCATTACCCATTATCCCAGTCAACCTTGTTCGAAAACATGATACTAGGCATGGTTTAATGTTGGCCACCATTAAAAAACAAGCAAAATGAGGTAAAATGGATAATACATACAAATATCTAACTCAAGAAGTGCACATAATCCGGGTTTCTAAGCTAGCTACTCATGGATCCAACAACCCCAAGTTGTGTGTTTAATAACTAATGGCTTGGGCACACAAATCAACAATAAAATAAGATGACATGGAAGATTTCTTATCCAAGCAAATCGAAGAACAATGAAACTCTTTTTGAAATTAGAAGCACAAGCTTGAATGATAAGAATAATCCACAAGTGAATCTAAATCTCCAAATTTGATTCTCAAAGTGAAACCCTCGAAAATTCTATCTTAAAACCTCTTTACAATCTTCAATAATATGAATAATAATGAAAGGCTAATGAAAAGTTTCTCTTAAAATCCTAGATATACTATTTATAATATTTACAAAAAGGTTCTTAAAATAATTAGAAAATCTAGTCGGTGTCTGCTATGGCTCGTAGTTACGACTCATAGGTGGCCTAAGAGTCGTAATCAAGCTTTTGTGGTTAGCACTTGGCATTTTGTACATCACCTCTACGAGTCGTAGTCTAGTCTATGACTCGTAGTACCCTCTCGTAGTGCATGTTTGCATTTCTTTATCCAATTTTCATCAACACTATTAATTACTACGGGGCCTCTCTTTACGAGTCATAGAGGGGACTATGACTACTGCCTTGAGTTCGTATTACTGAACTTCAAAATTATCAGATTTTATTTTTGAACACTATTAACTGCTACGAACAACCGCTACAACTTATAGCTAGAGCTACAACTCGTACTGGAGTCCGTAGATCTTCAAAATCAATAAAAGTCTGCAGCTTTTCCCAAAATAAAGCCAACCTGTATATTTTGCAAGAATAAACACAAAAACATATAAAAGCCATAAAAAGTCGCATTGAAAACACACAAAATCCCATGTTTTAGGCATCAAATATGATGTATTTTGACAGCACATCACACTCTTATGCTAGTCCAGGCAGAGCGAGGGGTTTCTAACGCTTGGTAAAGGTGGGTAGGATGGTGCCTATGTAGCATGGTAGAACTCACTTACTATTATCGGGGAGTACCGTCAAATAGAGTCAGTTAGCTAGTGAAGCCCATACTAAATCATCGTAACCTAATGATTGGGGACACGACTAAGTCTATCAGATAAAACTCTAGGCTCCTCATAGATGTAATAGGTCAGCTTGCCCCACTCTTTCGGTTGTATGCCCTCTCTGTAAATCTCCTTTGTGCCCTCGATACACCACTGGTTAAAGAAGGCATCCGTTGTAGATGGTGATGATCTTTTGTGCCACGAAGGACTCAACCTCTAATCTCTCCTCAGAGCTGCCCTTGGAGCTAGACTCCTCTCTGGATGGAATCATTTGTTGTAAGGTGCTCCTGTCATTGCCTCTCTCCTAAGACTAGGGAGGGCTAGCAACAGGATCCTGAGTATGCCCATCTATGGCAGTGTCTTAGTCTGTGGTCGGGTAGCCTCTTGATCTGATTTGACATACAGGACCTCTAATGAGCCATTCAGCTGAGGGGTCTGCTCCCTATCCGAACGTTTATCATTTGAAGGCTCATCCCTGAGCCTCTCCCATAGGGCCAGAATTGCATCGCGTTTAGCTTTAGGGGCCATAGTATCTGAAACATAAACATATACACACCATGGTTAGCCTAAAAAAATCGAAAATGGGATTTAAAAACTATCTGAAGTAAGTTGCAGAAAAGTGTTACGAATGCACCTTTATGGGTCGTCGTCTGTACTAGAAGTCGTGAAGAGCCTTTGTAAACCAGTGGTTCAAAATTGTTTTGGTTTCTAGAAATTTCTACAAGGCCAGGCACGGCTCGTAAAGTGATTTTCAAGTAGTAGACTAGGTCATAAAAATTCATTGAGTAATTAAATTCAGGCAGGGATCTACGAGACCTATCTACGAGCTGTAATATGATCTACAACTTGTAGAAGGTCTCATCTGATGGATGCTCAGAAACATAAAGTTTCTAAAATCTTTCACGAGGGGAAATTACGACTCGTGGATTACTCCACGGGTTGTACAAGCCACTCGTCAACCAGAAAACTTAGTTACTTGAGTTTCTAAGCCTATCAGATTGACCCCACAAGACAATTTCAGTAAATAGATGATTAGTATCGAAGCAAGAACACACTCACCAAATAATTTCAATACAACAACCCTACCCCCAACATGTTCTTCAATCCATACATGCCCCATCGATAGTGATTTAGCACAATTATCCGATAATTTCGATCACTTCTAATTAACTCAAACAAAAGCATTTACCCATGTCATCACCCTCTCCCCCAATTCGTAATCATAATAATTCAATCACATGGGATGACTAACAAAATAGGCATAACAAATTAATTGTTCACGCAAGGCTAAGGTACCCAATTCTGGACTTAGAAAAAAATCAAGAATGGGCAACCTAATTTCAACTAATAACAATCAAATTCAAATAATGATTTTGTTTCTAAACACCATACCCAACACAATATTCAAATCACTCATTCATAACAAGGTAAATTAAGGGTTTTAATTAAACCAAAAACTTATCAAGGATTGATATTATCTTGAAGAAAAGGAAGGAGGTGAGTAGAAGCAAAACCTTAGGGTTGCCGAAGTCTTGCCCGAAATTTGGCTCGATAGTGATCGCAGATGATCGGGAAATTTAGGGTGTGGTCTAGATTGGGTATATTTCATAAATTAGGGTAATTGTATGGTCTAAATAATTTTGACCCCTCTATTTTAATTTACCAGGTCAACTGAAACTTTTACTGGGCCTGACCCTACGAAACCCCAAATAAGAGCCATAGATGATTCTACAGCTCGTGGATCATGGTTTCGCAGGACCCTCATACTTAGCAAAATTTCAGACTAATTACTTGGTCCATGAGCCCCATTCATGACTCTTAGTTTTATCTATGAATCATAAAGTGGGCTCATGGACAGGATTGCATATTTTTTCTGCTTACTGGAAATCTCTACGAGATGGGGTACGAGTTGTAAAGTGCTTTCTGGCTCGTAACCCAGTCTAGAGACTTAACCTGATGCTCTTCTTAGCCAAATTGGGCTAACTTAGTCCTGTACCTACATACTCATCGTAAAATACATTGTTATCCTCTATGAAACCAGCCCAATGTCCAAAATTACAAACAAATTACATGAAATAAACTACTTATGAATCCAAAAATTGAAAATAAATCTATAACTATACTATTACATCAAAAATATTTGGTTTTCTCCCAAGTAGGACCTGATTTATTGTCGCAACATGACTTAAACACATTAGTTACTTAGATTTCTCCAATTGCCCAGACTTTACTTTTCAACTCATCTGGATACTTCATGGACTGATGGATACCGAAGACAACTTCTTTGTCATTAATGTAAACCTTTGTTGACTAGCTTCCATATCGACTAGGGCTCATCTAGTGGCTAGGAAGGGTCTTCGCAAGATGATTGGGACATCGAAGTCAACTTCACAGTCTATGATAACAAAGTTTGCAGGGCATATGAACTTTTCGACTTCTACCAAAGCATTATATAGTATCCCATAGGCTTCTTTACCGTGCGATCCAACATCAAAAATTGCATGCTAGTAGGAGCAAGGGCCCCAATCTAAGCTTGTTGTAGACTATAAGAGGTATCAGATTAATGCTGGCACCTAAGTCATAGTACCCTTGCGAACTCTATATCTCCAATGGTGCAGGGTATGGTAAAAGCACCTGGATCTTCTCTTTTCTGAACCAAGGACTTTGTAATGATATCACTGCAATGTTTAAGCTCCAGAGAGAGCTCTTGTCTCAAAGTGCAGTTTTTGGTGACCAAGTCCTTCATATACTTCACATACCCTAGCATCTACTCCAATGCCTCAATGAGAAGGATGTTGATGGAGAGATGATTTAGCATGGAGAGAAAATGCTTGAACTTGTCTTCCTCCTCCCTCTTTTAAGTCTCTAAGGGAAAGGAAGAGGAGGCGTATGGATAGGCTTAATCCTCTGTGGCACGTTATCTGCTTCACTCACCCCATCATTATCATGATCATCTCATTCATCGATATCTTTTGCCGCAACTGTCTCCTCTCGAACATCTTTTACATCATCTGGCATGGGAAGGTCAATTGTACTTTTCCACCTTGAATAGTGACCTTAATACACTATCCTTTATGTTTAGGATTTTGCACTGTATTACTAGGCAGTGTATCCGTCTGATGCAGATTAAGCTGAGTCAACACTTGACCAAACTGTTGTTAAAGCTGTTTGATAGACATAGAGTGAGACTATATCTTCTGATTAATACTTGAAATATCTAATTTCATTCCCCCTTAGAGTCTCATCTTTTGAACTGCCCCAAAAAGCCCGAAAATGTACCTCAAAAATACCCATAATTGTAATTTCTATATATCTCGAAATCCGTGCATGATATCAAAAAGCTGACTTCATATTCATGATTAGGGGGAACACTCGAGTGGGACATGGGTATAACCCTGATTTTAGAGGACCTGTAGCAAAATTTCATTTTGGCCAACTTTGGAATTTCGAAATAGCATTCATGTTGGCTCCGCGATGCGGACCCATCATGGAGCAATGTTATCACTTCGTTTATTTTAATTTTTGTCTAACACATTGGGGTATTGGCCCCATGCCCTTTTATGCGTAGAAACACCAATACATAGCCATTTTTCAACTCTATATCACTCAAAACACTATCAAATCCCTCTCTAACACTTAACCAAATATTTCATCAAAAGTCATGTGTCCCATGCTTAATCCTGGATCTCAAGATCTTCATTCAAGCTTCAAGTTCTCATTTAAAGCTTCATCAACGAAATCCTCAAATTTGAGGTGTGTGGGTTTCAAGCATTGGGTCCTTTCACCCATGGTGCCTCACCTTCCTTTTTATGAAATTGCATGTTTCCAAGTTGTGTTACATATGGGTATTACTTATTATGAATTAGATTACAAATTATGTTGGAATTTTATGAAATGTTGATTGGGATCACATGTCTACCAATTTTAAGCTTATGCTATTTGATTGTTTGTCTATTGTAACTATGCGTGTTTTGGGTTATGAAACTATGATCTATTATGAGATATGATGAAGGATCTTAAGGTATCTTACATGAGGGTTTTACTATGTGTTGGTGTGTTGATTTACCTTAAGTTTTCTCACATTATTTCACTCTTGAATTGCATGATTTTTAACTAGCATTGCACACCAGCCAAGTGTTTGATAAAATATCTTGACGAGGATTCTTGATCTATTGATGATCTATTACATGGATCATGAATCAAGTGACTATATGATGATTAAGGAGTTGTATTTATGTATCAAATTCATGAATAGTATCTATATTGTTGCAAGTTGACCACACCTTGTTGTGGGAGTGGTATGCCTTGACCACTTTGATGGGGGTTTCTATGCCCATCTACAATGTTGGCGGTATATACCTTGACCACTATGATGGGGGGGAGGGGTGGCATGCCTATCTACTATGTTGAGGGGTATATACCTTGACCACTTTTATAAAGGGTGCTATGCGAATCTACCATATTGAGGGGTATATACCTGACCACTATGATGGGGGGTGCTATGCCTATCTACCATATTGAGGGGAAGATACCTCAATCACCTTCCAAGGGAGTGGCATGCATTGGATTCCAAGTAATAGCTTGCTTGGTTTATGATGATGGTCTCTTCCTACACATGTAATCTATATTCTTATGTTATATGTTTGACACACATGTTGTACTTCAATCATTTATCATGCATGCCATATTGTTATTATACTGTCCATTGCTTATGATTATACATTTTAATTATGTTGCCTATGACTTGTTGCATCGTATCCTACGTATTTAGTACATTCAAACATAGTAAACATACTCTATGCCTACATGATGTTACCATGTAGGATCCGGAGTACCTTAGGATCATCCTCTGCGTGGCTAGTTTTGGCATCTTGAAGATAAGCTTTTAGTGAGTCCTCAAGTTCGCGGACACTAGATATGTTACTCTTGCTTATATTATTTCTCTATGTTGATCTTTGATACGATAAGGGTGAACCCGAAAAATGTCTTTGCCCCTGCCCTATCTATGTTTAGAAGTGTTGTTGGAACAATTGATGTTCTATGATTTGAGCTTTGACTTTTTATGCTTTATAAATATCAAGACTTCCCTTAGTCCCGATTTTCCTTTATTATTACTCTTGTTTTTTTTACTTTGTTTTCGTGACCAAAGATGTGTAGTTGATATGCTAAGAGGCTTGTTTGCATCCCTTCGAGTTCTTATTCATCGTGTCACATCTAGGACCTAGGCTTGGGTCGTGACAAACTTGGTATCAGAGCACTAGCTTGTTAATGGTCCTAGGAATCCAACACACCGTGTTGATTAGAGTCTTATTCATAATTGTGAAGTGCACCACAATTATGGACAAGAGGCTATAAGGCATTTTACGAAATATTTCCCTTCTTTATGATATATGTGATGCTATAGAGGTTAAATAAGGTTTTCCACTAACAAATGTTCTTTGCTATTCTATATTATGCCGATCCCAAGAGGAAGAAGAGCTCGTATACTCGAGGAACAACCGGCTCCTCCCGCTCCTTCTGCTCCTCAAGTCCTCAAGATTGAGGAGTGGCTCATGAAGAGTTTTCGGATGCTATTACAATGTTGGCTCATGCTATGGCAAACCAAATCAACCAAGGGACCCAAGAGCCTCATGCTCCTACTCCGACCTCAAAGGTGAGGGATTTTACTAGAATGAACCCACTGGAGTTCTATGGGTCTAAAATAGATGAGGATCCTCAAGATTTTATTAATGAGGTGTATAAAGTGTTGTCTATTATGGGGATTATTTTGGAGGAAAAGGTGGAGTGGTGGCCTAACAACTCAAAGGGGTGGCTCAAATTTTGTTCACCCAATGGAAGATGGAGAAGGGGAACGACAATGGCATCCTTTGGGAAGAGTTCAAGGTGGTATTTCACAATTGGTTTTTTCCTGTAGAGCTAAGGGAGGCCAAAATGATAGTATTATGAACCATAAGTAAGGTTCTATGAGTGTGAGGGAGTATGCACTCAAGTTCAACCAACTTTCCAAGTATGCTCCACATTTTGTGGCCGAGCCGAGGTCTAGGATGAACAAGTTTATGTCGGGAGTGTCTGACTTGGTCAATGAATAGTGCCGGACCACCATGTTATTAAGTGATATGGATTTGTCCCACCTCATGACATAATGCCGAACAACTAGAGAGGGATAAGCTTAGAAAAAGGAGAAGTGGTGAGGCCAAGAGCGTCTATTTTGAAGGTAGATTCCAAAGTCCCATGGGTGGCTGATTTCATCAAGGCCAAGGGTCTTCCAATGATCCTAATAGAAGGTTTGCTAATGACAACCGAAAGGTCAAAGGTAGTAGTGGTGTGGTGCCAAACCCTATGTGCCAAAAATGTCATAGAAGCCATACAGGCCCATGTTTGAAGGACACTAAGGCTTGCTATGGTTGTACTAAAGTGGGTCATAAGGTGATGTATTATTCTCGTAATCGAAACAAGGGTAGAGATGGTCATCCACAAGGCCAAGGTGTGAATGCAGGTCCTAAGGGGAGAGGGAGTCAACAAGTGGTACCCCATGCAAAATAGATTCTATACTCTTCAAGGGATACGAGGAGTGGATGAGGTGCCCGATGTAGTCATTAGTATGTTAAACATTTTTGATTTTGATGTATATGCGTTGATAGACCTGGCTGCCGCTCTTTCTTTTATTACTCCTTTTGTTGCCAAAAAGCTTCATGTTAGACTCGAATTATTATGTGGGCCTTATGAAGTGTCTACTCCCATTGGTGCATCCGTTGTTGTAAGAATGCTCTATAGAAATTGTCCCTTTTCATTTTGCATAAAGTCTTGCCTTGTGATTTTGTTGAATTAGATATGGTGGATTTTGATGTCATTCATGGGATAGTTGTTTTGCGTGCATATTATGCCTCTTTTAATTGTAGAACCCATAGGGTCAAGTTCCAATTACCTAATGAGCCCGTCCTTGAGTGGGAAAGTTATGATGTGGTGGTCAAGGGTAGATTTATTTCTTGCATAAAAGTCCAAAAGTTGATTTCTAAGGGTTGCCTCTATCATCTTATGAGGGTTAGGGATGTTGAGTCTAAGGTCCTTCGCATAGAGTCGGTTCTGGTGGTTAATAAGTTCTTGGATGTCTTTGTCAGTGAGCTTCTCGGTGCCCCTCCTGAAAGGAAAATAAATTTTTGCATAGACCTTCTTCCTGATACTCAACCCATTTCTATTCCCCCTTATCGTATGGCCCTGGCGGAGTTGAAAGAACAATTGAGGGATTTGTAGGAGGAGGGTTATATAAGGCCTAGTCAATCATGTGCATTAATTACAGACAACATAATAGGGTCACCATGAAGAATAAGTACCCTCTACCAAGAATTGATGATCTTTTTGACCAACTTCAAGGGGCTGGTCACTTCTCTACGATTGATCTTTGGTCCAAGTATCACCAAGAGAAAGTAAGGGAGTGTAACATTCCCAAGGTGGCCTTCATGACTAGGTATGGGCACTATGAGTTTGTGGTGATGTCCTCCGGCTTGTCTAACGCATTGGCTATCTTCATGGATCTTATTAATAAGTTCTTTAAACCCTACCTTGACTTGTTTGTCGTGGTTTTTATTGATGATATCTTGATATATTCCCTTAGTGAGGAGAAGCATGTGGTTAACTTGAGGGTGGTGTTACAAATCTTGAGGGAGATGAGGTTGTATGCGAAGTATCAAAAACGTGAATTTTTGTTGAAAGAGGTTGTTTTCCTAAGTCATGTGCTTTTGGGTGATGGCATTAAGGTTGATACTAAGAAGATAGAGGTAATTAGAAATTGGCCTAGATGTTTGACTCCATCGGACATTAGAAGTTTCTTGGGTTTGGCGGGTTATGATAGGAGGTTTGTAAATGGAGTCTCTTCTATTGCTTCTCCTATGACTAAGTTGTCCCAAAAGAAGGAAATATTTGTGTGGACCAAATGTGAGAAGAGTTTCCAAACATTGAAAGATAAGCTTGTTTTTTCTCCTATCTTGTCTCTACCGGAAGGGTTGGAAGGTTTGTTGTGTATTGTGATACCTCAAGAAGTGGGTTGGGTTGTGTTTTGATGCAAAATGGTAAGGTGATAGATTTTTCCTCTAGGTAACATAAGGTTCATGAAAAGAATTATCCTAAACATGATCTTGAATTGGCTGCCGTGGTGTTTGCTTTGAAAATTTGGCATCATTATTTGTATGGGGTTCAAGTTTATGTGTTTACGGATCATAAAAGACTCCAATATGTGTTCACTCAAAAAGATCTTTATTTGAGACAAAGAAGGTGGTTAAAGCTTCTTAAAGATTATGATATATGTGTGCACTATCATCCCGATAAAGCTAATGTTGTGGCTGATGCTCTAAGTAGGGTGTCTATGGGTATTCTAGCTCATGTTGATGATGGTGGCAAAGAGGTGGCTAGAGGTCCATTGGTTGGCTAGAAAGGGGGTTAGGTTGGAAGAAGCTGATAATGGTGGTGTAGTGATTACTGATGGTTCTAAATCTTATTGATTGAGGAGGTAAAAGAAAAACATGATCTCGACCCCGCCTTGCTAGAATTGAAGGCCTTGGTGAGGGATGGTAAGGTGGAGGTTTTCTCCCAAGGGGGAGATGGTGCCCTTAGGTACCAAGGCAGATAATATGTGCATAATGTTGATGACTTGAGGAAGTTGATTTGAGATGAGGCTCATAGTTCATCCTATCCTACTCAACCCGGTTCTACAATGATGTATAGAGATTTGAGCGAGGTGTATTGCTGGGGTGGCATGAAGAAAGATATTGCCAAGTTTATATCTGGATGTCATAATTGCCAACAAGTAAAAGCTGAACATCAAAGGTGGGGTGGCCTACCCCAAGATATAAAGATACCTACTTGTAAATGGGAAGAGATTAACATGGATTTTGTGGTTGGGTTGCCTAAGACTAGAAAGCATTTTGATTCCATTTGTGTTGTGGTTGATAGAATGACAAAGTCGGCTCATTTCCTAACGGTCAAGACTACTTATGGTGCCGAAGATTATGCTAAGTTGTGTATCCATGAATTGGTTAGATTGCATAGGGTGCCATTGTCTATCATATTGTATCGTGGTGCTCAATTCTTTTCTCACTTTTGGAGGTCTTTCCAAAGTGGTCTGGGTACCAAGGTTAAGCTTAGTATGGCCTTTCACCCTCTAAGGGATGGCCAAGCCGAAAGAACTATCAAAATTCTTGAGGATATGCTTAGAGCTTGTGTTTTAGAGTTTAAGGGTAGTTGGGATGAACATCTTCCACTCATTGAATTTTCTTACAACAATAGCTACCACTCAAGCATCGGTATGACTCCTTTTGAGGCTCTTTATGGTACACATTGTAGGTCCATGGTTGGATGGTTTGAGGTGGGGGAGATTGCTTTTTTTTTGTCCGGATTTAGTCATGGAAGCCTTGGAGAATGTCTGACCCAGACAAGGGCCTAGATGTGACACGGCGCATGGGGAACCCGAAGGAACCCCAAGCAAGACTCTTAACATATCATTACACATCCTTGGTCGTGGAAGCAATTTAAACAACAACAAAAGAGTAGAAATAAGGGCATAGGGACTAAGGAAAAACCTTCATTTCATAAAACATCATGGGAGTAAAAGAGAGTCAAACTTATAACATCCTTACTTATTTGTCCAACAACACCTCTAAACATAAAACTTAGTGGGGGCTAAGACAAGCACCCAGGCTCACCCTCATGATAATGACAATAGGTAATCCAAATATACAAGATGTGGTTTAAACATAAGCATGGGAGAAGATTGACATTGTCCCCAGCATAAGGACTCACTAAACGATAACTTGAACAATCCGTCTAGCCACGTAGAGGAGAATAAAGAGGAGCTTAGGTTCCTACATGGTGATATCATGTAGGCATAGAGTTTGTGTTAGTATGTTTGAATATTCCAAGTATGTAGGATGCAATGCAACAAGAGATAGGCAACATAGTCAAAATGCATAAGCTTAGGCAAGTGATAGCATAATATCAATATGGCATGCAAGATTAATACTTAAAGTAAAATATGCTTAGTCATAATCAAGAAATGTAAACTCAATGTGGAGTATAAGTATGCTCAACCTTTACACAAACATGCTTGAGAATGGCCAAGTAGTTACCCACTCACCTTATGGTATAACCCTTTTCAGAGAGTGTTGTTGATACCCTTACTTTATGATATAATATTTTGGGTAGGTAGTATTAGATGCCTCTTACCTTACAATACAATCCTTTTGATAAGAGTTTGGTTGATTCTAGCTTACTGCATCGCCACATCGGTAGGAGTCCTTAAGTATCCTTACCTTATGACATAATCTCTTCGGTAAGAGGGGAGTTGTACTTGACTTACGATATGATCTTATCAGCGAGAGAGATCTTACCTTATGGTATGTCCTTTTCGGTAGCTTGTACCTACTTTGCAATGTAATCTTTTAAGTAGGAACCATGAGTCATTCTACCTTACGGTATGGCCTTTTCGGTAGATTGTCCACACCTTATGATATGATCTCTTTGGTAGGAATCATGAGTTGCGCCTTACGGCATGGCCTTTTTGAAAGGTTGTCCATATCTTACGATATAATCTTTTCAGTTGGAACTACTAATCATTCTACAATATGGCATAGCCTTTTCGATAGAAGGTCCATACCTTACGATATAATCTTTTCAGTAGGAATCAAAGATCTAGCGCATCAAACCATCACATTTCAAGCATCAAGAAAGGGCTTTTCAATCTCTCAAGAACAGAACAACATGAAACCCAACAATCTACTTGCAACCCTATAGATACTTTTCATGAATTCAACAAATATCCATATTTGTTTCATCATCCTAAAGCCACTTGACTCATAAGCCATGCAATAATCCCTCAATAACTCAAGAATCCATAACCGAACATTTTATCAAACACTTGGCAGATCTGTAATCCTAGTGTAAAACCATGCAATTCAAGAGTGAAAACTTTCAAGGAAATCCAATGTAAAAACACCAACCAATACTTAGTAATAGAATCATGCAATATACATCAAAACCTTTCATCAAATCCCACAATAGATCTTAGATTCATAGTTCAAAACATGCTAAAACAATCACAATTTCATGAAACCCCGACATAGTGCGCAGTGTAATTTATAATAAGTAAAACTCATTAGTACATCAACTTTAAATCATGCAATTTACGTAAAAAGGATGTTTAAGCACCATGGGTGAAAGAACTCAACGGTTGAAACCCACATACCTTGGATTTGGAAAATCCTTGATGAAGATTAGAAATGGAGACTTGAAGCTTGAGTGAAATCCTTAAGATTCGGAAGAGATTTGGACACTTTGATTTTGTGAGAAATATTAGTCTAAAGGTTTAAGATATAATTGGGGAATGTCTTGTATGATATGAAGGTGAAAGATTACCAAGTATAGGTATTTTCACGTATAAGAAGGCTTAGGCCAAACACCCAAAGCCTTGGACCGGACACAAAAAATGGACAAAATTAACACACTGGCATGCCCTTGGTGCGTCACCCTAGCTCACTGGAAATCACTTACTTTGCATTTTAGAATTTCGATATGGTTGCTCTAAAATCGGGGTTAGAACCATTCCCCACTAAATTTTGCCCCCTGATCAAGAATATGAAATCGAATTTTTGATATCACGTCTTGATTTTAAGATATATAAAAATTACAATTTCGGACATCATATAGACCAGAGTAGGAGCATAAGGGGCTTGGGCCCCTTGGTTGATTTGATTGGTAATGGCATGGTCCAACATAGTTATAGCATTCCGGAACTCAACCTCGGTAGCCCCTCCACTTTGAGAAGCTTAAGGTATGGGGTAGGCCAATTGTCCCTCAGGTATACGAACTCTTTTTTCTCTTGGGATAGGCATGATCTAGCATAGAAATAAACAATCGTTAGGTGGAAAACTTGTAACGACCCGAAAAAGTGCCCAAAAATGTGCCTTTTGAATGCCCAGAATTTTAAATTCCATAAATCTCAAAATCCATTTATTATTTCAAAAATCCGACTTCATATTCTTGTTCAGGGGGCCAAAATTAGGGGAAGAGGGTCTAACCCCAATTTTATAGCAATCGAATCACAATTTAAAATTTCTAAAATTTCAATTTCTAGAGACGGTCTGCGACAGCACCGCGACGCGCAGTTGTCGCTGACATGTGTTAATTTTTCCTCCGCGTACAAGCCTGTGTATTTTTCTGCCAATGATTTTTATCTCATTCTAAGGCTTTGGGGTCTTGGGCCTAAGTGTTCCCAAACGTGTTTTTACCTATAGTTAGCCTTTTTTCACCGTCATATCATCCCAAACATTTCCCAATATTCCCTAAACCACTTAGCCATATTTTCACTCAAAAATTCAAGTCTCAAAACACTTATCCTATGCAAAGGTTTTCCTTCAAGGTTCTTCTTCAAACTTCAAGTCTACATCTCCATTCTTCACCAAGTTCATCTCTAACCTAAGGTGTGTAAGTTTTAGCAGTTGGGTCCTTCTACTCATGGTGCAGTAATCTCCTCCTTACTCAATTTGCATGATTCAAAGTTGATTTTAGATGGGGTCTTGTATATAAGAAATTTACTACACTGTGATTTGAGTTCATGAAAGTATGGTTGTTCTAGCATGTTTTGAGCTCTAAATCTTCGATCTAATATTGGATTTACGAGGGATTTTGATGTGGATATCTTGGGGGTGTCGCAAGGAATTGATTGATGGTTTTATAATAGGTTTTATTGCATGCTTTCATCTTTAAAATGCATAGTCTTTTACCCCCATTACACACCCCCAAGTGTTTCATAATATGTCTGGCTAGGGTTTCTTGTGGAATTGAAAGTCCAAAGCATGAGATATGATGATTAAATGAGCTTATGTACATGATAAATTCTATATAAAGTGTTGCACTAGACAATGCCCACTCCGAGGGGGGGGCGTCTAAGAACCTGGATAACTAAGATGGGGGTTTGTACCATTAACCGATGGAAGGGTTAGTACTTTTCCACCTAGTGATGGGGTGGCATCATCACTAACCGAGTTGGGGGTTTGTACTCATCAACCAAGTGAACGGTTAGTACTTCACCACGTAGTTGATGGGATGACATTATCACCAACCAAGTTAGAGGTTTGTACTCATCAACCGAGTGAAGGGTTAGAACTTCACCACCTAAGTGATAGGGAGGCATCATCACTAACCTACCAAGGGGTTTGTACCTTGGAAATCTAATTTGGTCTATTCTACACATATGATATCCTATATGAGAATGAGTAATTTAAGCATATTTTACTCTAGCATTGATCATACATGTCATATTGCTATATTATGCCTATTGCCTATTGATTTGCATTTTGAATATGATGTCAATTTCTTCTTGCATTGCATCCTACATACTTAATACATTCAAACGTACTAACGCATACTCTTGTTTACATGATGTCACCATGTAAGAACCAGTGCCCAAATTGATAATCCTCCTCCACGTGGTTAGTTCGGTGCTATTCAAGCTAGTTGGTGAGTCCTCCACTTCGGGGACCTAGTTTATGTTTCTTCCATCATGTATTGAGACACTCTTCTTTATTGTCTATTTTGTCTATGAGGGTGAGCCCGATTAATTTGTCTTGGCCCCGGCTCTTATCTATGTCTTAGAGGTATTTATTTGACATGTTACATATCTATGGTATGAGTTTAACTCTTGTCTTTTGACCATGATATTGTGCAAGCTTTTCCCTTAGCCCCGGTTTCCCCATTTTCTTATCTTAAATGGTTGATTTATTGGTTCCGTGACGAAGGATTGTAATGATGTTTTATGAGGATTGCTTGGGGTCCCTTTGAGTTCCCCTTGCGTCGTGTCACCTCCAGGCACTAGGATTGGGTCGTGATAAAACCTCACCTTGACCCCTATAACACGACACTGATTATGAAGAAGGGAAACATTTCCTAAAACACCTCATCCCTCCCACTCATAGTTGTACTGCGCTTTACAACCATGAATAAGACTCTAATTAACGCGATATGTTGGACTTCGAGGACAATTAACAAGCTAGTGCTTTGATACCAATTTTTCACAACCCAAACTAGGGCCTAGATGTGATATGATGCATAGGGGGGCCGAAGGAACCCCAAGCAAGTCTCTTAAGATATCATTTCACTTCCTTGGTCAAGGAAGCAATTTAAACAACAATAAAAGAGTAGAAATTAGGGCATAGGGACTAAGGGAAAATTGTCATTTCATAACACATCAAGGGAGTCAAAGAGAGTCAAGCTTATAACATCCTTACATATTTGTCCAACGACACCTTCAAACAAAGAACTTAGCGGGGGACAAGACAAGCACCCGGTCACCCTCATGATAATGACAATAGGTAATTCAAATATACAAGATGTAGTTTGAACATAAGCATGAAACAACCCCAAAATATGCCCGAAAATGTGCCTTAAAGTGCCCAAAATTTTAAATTCTATGTATCTCAAAATCCGTGCGCAATATCAAAAATCCAACTTTATATTCTTATTCAGGGAGTCATAATTAGGGTGAGAAAGGTCTAACCTTGATTTAAGAGCAAATGATCTGCGATAGTGCCGCAACGTATAGCTGTCGCAGACATGTAATAATTTTAGCTCCACGACAGGTCCGCGATGCGAACCTGTGTATTTTGTTGCCAATGATTTATATCTCAGTCCAAGGTATTTGGGTCTTGGGCCTAAGTTTTCCCAAATGTGCTTTTACCTATACTTAGCCTTATTTAACCGTCACATCATCCTAAACATTCCCCAATACTCACAAAAACACTTGGCCAACTATTTACCCCCAAATTCAAGTCCCAAAACCCTCACCCAAATCTAAGTATTTCCTTTCAAACTTCAAGTTTCCATCTCCAATCTTCATCATGTTCATCTCTAAATCTAAGGTATGTGGGTTTCAACTATTGAACCCTTTCACCTATGGTGCCTAATCCGCTTTACTACTTAAATTGGATAATTTAAAGTTAAATTTACATGTGAGTTTTGTATATTAAGAAATTTACTGCACAGTGATTTGAGTTCATGACAGTATGGTTGTTTATCATGTTTTTTGCTCTAAATCTTGGAAGTAATGATGGATTTGATAAAGGGTCTTAATGTATGTCACTTGAGGGTGTTACAAACTGTTGATTAATGCTTTTAAATGGGATTTACTTGCATGTTTTCACTCTTGAGTTAAATGGTTTTACACTAGCATTACACACACTCTAAGTGTTCAATAAAATGTCCGGATGTGGTTTCTTGAGGAATTGAAGTTCCAATTCATGTCTTATGAGTTGAATGACTTTATGATGATGATAGAAATATTTATGTGAGTTGTTTCATAAGAAACTATCTATGGTGTTGTAATTAGATTGTTAGGTTGTTTTGGTTGTTGTATTCTTGGGAAATGAGGAGTCCTTTCTTGACGATTGAAATGTAGTGGTTCAATGAGTTAGTTCTATGAAATGCTTAATACGAAAAGGGACAGGGCTCCCGTAAGGAAGGTAACTCAATCCGAAAGGGGATGGGCTCCCGTAACGAAGGTCACTTAATTCGAAAGGGGATGGGCTTCCGTAAGGAAGGCTACTTAATAAGAAAATGGATGGGATCCTATAAAGAATGTCACTTAATTCGAAAGGGATTGGGCTCCCATAAGGAAGGTCACTTAATCTGAAATAGGACGGGCTCCCAAAAGGAAGTCCACTTAATCCGAAAAGGGATGGGCTCTCATAAGGAATATCAGTTAATCCGAAAAAGGACGGTCTCTCATAATGTGAAGTTACTCATAAAATTCTCTCCAAAAGTGGATAGGCTCCCATAAGGAAAGTTGCTTCTCCAAAAGGTCTTATGTTATGTCGATTGAGGTTCCTCTCCATACTTATATATTATGATCTATGTAAGATGAATGATTTGCAAAGAGTGATTTAACT
>JAPFFP010000089.1:4450364-4462828 GCA_026153255.1 Solanum medicagineum
GCCAAGACCATAACCTTCTCTACTGTGCTATCAACAAAACTGAGTATGATAAGAAATCAATTTGTGAAACAACAAAAGAAATGTAGGACAAACTCGAAGTTACTTATGAGGGAACTAGCAAAGTCATGGAAGCTCGAATCAGTGCTCTAGTAAATGAATATAAATTGTTGAAGATGAAGGATGGTGAGAATGTCGAAGAAATATTCACGCCCTTCAGCAAAATCGTAAGCGAACTGAAGTCTAGAATGGTCTACTCAAACTCACTGCAAGTTAGAAAACTTATCCGAAGTCTCCCAAAAGCCTGGGAGACAAAAGCAATAATACTGAAAGACAGAGATTTGCAAAATATGATACATGATAAACTTCATGGAAATCTAATGGCGTATGAGCAAAATCATATTAATAGATACATAAGGATGAAAAGAAAAATTCAGTCATATTCAACACTGAGATCCTTGATGAAGAGGAAGAACTAGATGAACAAAAAAAATGAAGGCATGGACCTCATAACTCGAGGAATCAGGCAAATGCTCAGCAAAGGAGATAGTGACCTCAACAAGAATCCCAAACTGGTGACTAAAATGATAATAAATGCTACTCTTGCATAAGACCTGGGCACATCCATTATAAATGCCTAGAACTGAAGAGAAGAAATTCTCGAAGCAACGAAACTCAAAATTATTGGGCCCATAGAGCGACGAAGAAGGGCCTAAGGAAGAACCGTCTGAGACCACAAATATCTATTTTATGGAAATAAAAGAAACCAGTGAGGTAAGAACTCCAAACTATCCCAAGTGCTTAGACTCTCAAAACACTTTCGATATGATTACTGCTGAATTACAAAAAGTCAATGTATACAACAAGCTTTCCAAGGATAAAAAGAACTGGGAAATTCTTCTCGAAGCTAGTACAATTGAAGTCAACTAACTTCAGGAAGAGCTTTATGATATCAAGATGCAGTTGAATAACATCCGAAAATCACCAAGTCATAGCTTAGTTCAATCTAATAATTCCTTTCGAACCGCTTCATTAAAGTTTCCTAAATCAAATGAAAGGAACTTTTTCAAATCTACCTATTTTTCTTGTGGTAAAATTGGTCATAAAATTTTCAATTGTAATGCTCTAAAAATTTGGTAAATGGATTGGAGACCAAAAATCTTAGTTACTACCCTTCAAGGATCCAAAAGAAATTAAATTCGTTATGTTGCAAGTACCCACAAGACAATTCTATAGAAAAGATGTGGGTAATCGACAGTAGATGCTCAAGGCAGATCAGGAAGAAAGAAAATTTCAAGAGTATTAAGAAATTTGATGGGATGTTATGTAAGATTTGGTGACAATGCAAAATGAGAAGTTATGGGTGTTGAAACGATTACCATAAGTCCCTCTTGCAACCTTATAAAAGTATATCTGATGGATGGATTGAAATATAATCTTCTGAACATCAGTCAACTATGTGATGCCGACTTTGATATTCATTTCAATGCTATAAAGCGCACTATATGAAATCAGTAAAAAAATATCACAATCATTGGAGAGAGAGTTGAAATATCTATGTGGTAAATGACGTGGACCAGCTCAACTCTTACTTGCTTAACTGGTATTTCCAATGATCCCTGGATATGACACAGGAAACTTACGCACACAAGCATGCATGCAATTGAAAAGCTCTCCAGATTGGACCTAGTCATTGGTCTTTCAAAACTAAGGTTCGAAAGGATCATCCCTGCAACACTAGTTAGTTTGAGAAACAAATCAGGTGGTCTTTTAAAGCACACAATTCGAAAAGAACTATGAAGCCTCTCCAATTGTTGTATATGGATCTATTTGGACCAACGAAAAAAGGCAAGTATCAGTGGTAAAAGATATGATTTTGTTATTATTGATAATTATTCTCGTTTTACTTGGGTTATTTTCTTATCTCATAAGCATGAAACTTGCAACAATTTTAAAGTTTTTTTGTAAAAAAGTTTAAAAAAGAAGCAAGTTATTTCATCATCACTAAACATCACGACCATGGAGGAGAGTTCGAGAATAACTCTTGAAGAATTCTGCAACAATAAGGGTGTATCTCAAAACTTCTATTTTTCATGATCCCCCTAACGAAATGGAGTGGTCAAGCAAAAAAATATATCTCTTCAAGGACTTCTCGAACCATGCTTCTCGATCAAAGTTTTCGTGATCACTTCTAGGCTGAAGCCGTAAGCACTACTTGTCACGTACTAAACAGGTGTATGATTAGACCAATCTTAAGAAAACCCCTTATGAACTCTGGAAAGGCAAGAAACCCAACATAAGCTATTTTCTATCACGCCTCGGGAGGGTACCCTCGACATAACCGGCACTCAGAGACTATTGCTAGTCCCCAAGCGAACCATTTGGCCTCATCACATTCATTCATTCATACATTCTACTAATCAGTGGAAGACATAAGGAAGTATATGGGTACATCTCATCCAATCTAAAAATAATATTATAAATGGAAAGGTTAGTAGAAAGAAACTAGCTTAACAAGTCTTAACATCAACATTCGACTCTAGTCTATGAAGCCTCTATCACTATCAAGTGGTGCCAATGACAGACCCATGACCACCTCAATCAAAATAAAGCTATTAAGTATCTAACTCTAAAGCAAGATGAAATAAATATAATGAATCCTCCGAAGTAAGGGAGGCTCACCAATCCGCTGAACGTCTTAAATCCTCAACGATGCGCCTGTTGACGATCTCCAAATCTTGTATCTACATCATGAAATGATGCAGTCCCAGAGAGGGACATCAGTACATGGAATGTACGGGTATATAAAATAGCTGAATGAAACCAAAACAGGTAGAATAATATAGAAACAACAATCAACATCAAGGATAGTAAAAATTATCATGTCAAATGTCTATCTAAAGCAAGAATAAAGAGTAGACAAGTGACCCATCAACCAATCAACTCATCAATCGAATCACACTCATCTTAGAAGAACTCATCTCGTCTCAACTCATCTCATTTCATCTCATCTCATCTCGACTCAGATTACTTAGTTTGGGAACTTTTTGAGAGTTTCTCTTAACGACAACAACCACTTATGAGCCAGGGGTTGTACAACAATCACCCTGATGTTGCCACAGTCATCTCGTACTTGCCAGGTATGGGATGAATATGATCCACAAGGAATCTGAACTCAACCATCCTCTATTGATTTCAGGGATGTAAACTTGAGAGGGGACCATGAGATGTAATGGTTCATCCTCTCCTATGCTGGGCCGGCATAGGTAATGAGTGCAAGTGAGACTTACTCTTACTCATTTCAGTGCTGGATACTCCTCCCAAGATTCAATGCTCATAAGACTTCTCGTCACCATCTCAAGTAGCCTCTTAGAGGAACTCATCATCTCAATTAGTCTCATGGAGACTCTCATAATCTCAATTAACTCAAACTCAAGGGTCCTCTATTATTTTAGGGTCTTTAACTCATCTCAATGAACTCAATTCTCATCTAAGAACTCGAGGACTCAGATCATCAATTAGAAGAATTCGTTTAGACATAATAACAAGAACTCAATTATAAAGATTCATAAGATCATCAAGCCGAAATAACTCAACCTCATACTCACATCAAGATTCCCATCATCATACTCACATCAAGGCTCTAGACTCCATCTCTAGGTTCATTCATGTATGCTTTCAAAAGTTAACATATAGGGTTTATACAGTGTCTCATGAAAAGTATTCAATTCAAGAAAACAAGTTTATGATGACCATCAACATATGAAAATACATGTAGTAAATATGATTTCTCAAGAAAATATCAAGAATTATGCATGTAGACTCAAGAACCTTCAACTCTCATCTAAGATCATCTATGGGGCATATGAGAGAACAATCTTATGTTTTTGTTTAGCCTTACATACCTAGAAAGTTGATATTATCATCGAAATTTGATGAATACTAGATTTCTTGGACAAAATCCTCGATCTTGGTAGTTCTATTAGAATAGAAGAACTTGAAAAGACATTGTTTGAAGAGCTTCTCCTTGATTCTTGAATTATTGATTTAGAATCTTTAGAGTTCTTGATGAAGAACCCTAATTCCTGAAGAAGAAGAAGCATCAATAAATCCTTTCTTGGGATTCTTGAATTCATTTTCTTGAAACCCTAGGTTATGGTTTGAGATTATATTACAGATTCATGAATAGATGAAGAAACTTGGGTTGGATAAATTGAAAGTTATGAAGAATAACTCACCTTGAGGATGAATCTTGAAAGCTAATCCTAACTTTGATGGCTTTCTTGATGATTGTTGAGCGTTTGTGTTTAGGAGTGAAGGAGAGAGTTTTGATTATGAAAACTGACGTTTTATGCGTTTTGGGACCTTATATAGACCCCCAAAGGTTTTAGGATAAAAGTACCCTCAAAATAAAAATAAAAAACGTCATTTATCTCATCTAGAAAGGGTCCGCGTTGGGTTCGCGACGTGGAGCCGTTGCACACCTTCAGACAACTCTGCATGCCTTCACTAAAATGGTCATAACTTTCTACTCCGAACTCGGATTAAGGCGAAATTAAATGCATTGAAAAGCTAATTCAAGTACCTTCGATTTGATACATTGTGGGTCACCTAACCCATTATACTTTAGGAGATATGATCATTTGAAGTTGATGCTTTTATCAACTCATACGAAAACTTAGTTGCTAGAAATTCTTTGGACTTGGCTTGATGTAAAAGATCTCTTATATTTGTTTATTGAACTTAAGAAGGGTTGGGAATGGACCAGAATGCCCCTCAAATTAAATAAAAAGTGTCACTTTGGAATCTAATACCCATCGAAAAAAATTTGAAAGAAACATAAGTATGCATCCGCGACAGATCTGGGTCGCGGCTCTGTTGCGCATCCACACTAAAATTCAATTTTGGATTGAAAAATTATTTTTGGATTCGGTTGCTCTAAAATTTGAACGAGAATATTTTTCCACCTCAATTTTCCATGTTGATTGCATATCCGGTCTCGAATTAGCAAATGGAGCATGGAAATACGCGTTATGCGCACGATTCCATTCTAGGGGTATTTCGGTAATTTTACTGGGTGTTACATTTTCATCCCTTTGAATGCAAATGCTATGTTCACAACAACAGTAAGAACAACCTTAGTAAGTTTGATCCTAGAAGTGGCGAAGATATATTTCCTGGTTACTCTTCCTCAAATTCTTCTTATAGAGTCTTCAATAAAAACACACTCTTTGGGTAGAAGAATTTGTTCATGTTGTTTTTTATGACACTAACCCAAGCATGCAAATACCTGATGAAAAAATACCTCCCCAAAGCTCCTCAGTACACATTTTTCATAATGCACCTCGATTTGAAAAGTTGACTGAAAATGTTAGAGAGTTGACTACCATTCAAGAAAAGGTTGTCATACCTAGGGAATGGAGGCACAACATAAGCTACCCAAATGAATTCATCATTGGAGATCCCTTAGGAAAATGTACGATGGGGCTTATGGCTCATATGTCAAGGTACGACTCGTCTTCTAATTTGTACTCCCAACTTTCGAAATCCATATTTTTACAAAGTCTGGCTATCACTCTACGAGCATAAGTTATACTCATAGGACAACTTACGAACCATGGGGCATTCCGTAAAATTCACTGGCACTTAGAAAATTTTCAGATATCATTTCTTAGACACTTTTATACCTTCCTACATGTGGGAGCCTTACATGCAATCTCTATAAATCTTCTGATTTATTTTTTCAAATATAAATTCAAGGGTTGTTTAGCTTGAATAGTATGAAACTTAATGGATTTGACCTTGACTTGTACTTGAATTCAAGGGATTTTAGGCTTGATCTTAAATCTTGTTGTCTTAATCTTGATTTATGGATTTGATGAATTTGAACTAATATGGACTTGTTCTTGAACTTGATCTTAATTTGCACTTGAACTTAATGGCTTTTCGGCATGTTCTTGAATTCACTGGTCTTAACCCTGATGCGTTATTGAACTTGACTATCTATTGCTTGACTTCTTGTATTAGAGAAATCTGGGGCATTTGATCAATGGGCTCTCTTTGACTTCTTGTTAGAACTCTTGTATGTCAAATCTGAATTATCAGGATTGTAGAATAGAGGAGTTATGATTTAATCAAACTTTCTTTTGCCAATCAAATTTAAGTGACATGACGCAAGAAAAATACTGATAAGAATATGTTTCTTTTCAAGTGACATAAGATATTTGATTGGTCGAAACACGTCACTTGTACATATTGCACATTTTTTATTGACCTTTGATTCAGATATGAATGTCATGCCATTTTGACACATTACATGATCCTAATAGGCTTTTTTTTTTTTGACTTAGCATGTCATATCATCCGACACGTGGTAGTGGGCCTCTAGAATGAGATGATATTAGACTTAGTAAAGTGGATGATCTTTTATAGCTCAAATAAATGAATTTGAATTTTTAATTAAATTCATATTTTATTGAACATAAATAATTAACCCAAATTATATTAATTCAAATATTTATTTGAACGGATATATTTTGAATTTAATATATTTAAATTATTTTATAAAATTTATATTTAATAAGTTTTATATGACTACAGTAGCACAATATCTTCTTGCAACACAACTTTACTTGAGCACAAAATATATTTTGTAGATCATTATACAACACACAATATACTACGTGCACATTCATTTTACAACCGTCCCGAATTTATGAACCCTTCTCATCCTTTGTGGGAGTTATTACGCAACCTTCAAACAAGGACCTTTGTGTTATATCCAAAACTACAGGGTAGAATTTTAGCAATTGTTAATAAACCTCGGGAGCCAAAAGGTCCAAAAATACAATTACGATGTCCGTTGAGGTCGCCGGCAGTGGAGGAACGTTGTCGGAGCTCTATCAGAGTTCCCGGCGCCTGTTACTGAAAGACAGAGATGGATTGGAGAGGCTCGAGCGTTTCGAATACACCTCTTCTTCCTCCGTGTTGTCGTCGGGCACCGCCGTGAACGATCCTTCGGAGAAATCACTTGAGGATTTGAGAAAAGATATCAGCCAGATCCAGTTACTTTGCTCTGAAATGGAACGTCTATGGCATTCCATACCTGCTAAATCTCAACGTGATCTCTGGAAAAGGTTGACTGTTGTTCTCCTAGAGTTGTGATGTTTGAATTTTGATTTCAACTGCCTCTTTCTTCAGTTTTTGTTGATATTTTCGATTAAGGATTCCTATAGTTGAGATTTAAATTGGTTCTTCGTGTGAGGCATAATGGGAGGAAAACAATCAAGTATTGGAAAGAAATGGAATTGAATAGAGCAGAAGTTGAGGATTCATACGACTGACATGCCGTAGTTGATTGAATGATTAAGGGGAAAATGTTATTTAACATTTCACGCTTTCTGATCATGAGCCGATGATATTATTCTTTATATTACATAGTTAAACTTGACAAGTCTATCATTCAGTAATTAGAGATGAAGCTGTGGATTCTTAAAATCAAATTTAGCACAATGCAAGTCATTTTACCTCTTGAGGTAGGATAAGGTCTGCGAACACTTTACCCTGTACCTCACTTTGTGGGACTATGGTATGTTGTTGCATGTCATTTTAAATCATGAGTTTAGATCTTTCATGTGTAAGTGCTCCTATCGAGTCAGTATAAAACTAGAGTAAATGTATTTCTTTATTTCCTTGACGTGCTCAAGTTTGTATGAGTCTCAAAGTTTTGAGGTAATATGATGTTGTATGATTTTATAGGATCCATCGCTAATCAGATTGTTGAAAGATAAACCTGATTAGTTTGGTATATGTCAAGATTTGGGATTATCTTATCATTCATAGTTTTTAATTGAAAAAAATTGCATTTCGTCCAATTTTAATTGTCTACGTCCTTGATTATATTTCACATGCATGTTTCATGGGAGAAGTTTGGTTAGGATTTGTGTTCAGTTTTTTGAAACTAAATAGAACTGTGTTGAGAAAAAAAAAAGGTCGAACTGTAGAGATGATAATAGATAATGTAGGTTAGGGTTCAACAAATTTGATGGGGCTGAATTAGTTTCTCAACCCTTTCATCAATAAACTGTTGAGTGATGATGAATTCATGTAATTCTTGAGGCTTTCTAAGTGCCACATTAACAGTTCTATACTTCTTCAACAACTTTTATTTCTCATATGGATTAACCGTGAATGATAGAATGGGATGCACAGAAGAAAGCACAATGTTCATGACTCAGTGTATTTTCGCTTACTCGTTGTTAGTCAAAGAGATATACATGCTTTTCGGCAGTGTGTATGCTTAGTCGTTGTCAGTCTTTCACTCTAGTTTGAAGTTATTATTCCATAACTGAAAGTCTGTGTCTTGTACAGGAAAGTGGAGCAAGTTACTGAAGAGGCCGACTCTTTGAAAGATAGTCTGGATAAATATAACCTACGGCATCAGAGACGGATGCAAGAAGTGCGGGAGAGAACAGAATTACTTGGGAGAGCTGTATGTAACTTTTTCTGTGCTGATATGATGAATAATTTTGTGTTCTTACGTATTCCATCTAATTTATTTTTGTAATGTTCTAGAGTGGTGATTCATCCCATGTTTTGAGGATTTTTGATGACGAAGCTCAAGCAATGCAATCTGCCCGTAGCTCATCCAGAATGCTTGAAGAAACCTTGGCAACAGGGACAGCGATCCTTTCAAAATATAGTGAGCAAAGGGACCGTTTAAAGGTACTTATAATGGATCGCCTGATTTACATTTTTTATATCCATTAGACATGAAAAGGTAAACAGGCACCTGATTCACTCAGTTACATATTTCACTGGGTAGATATGCAATAGTCTTTTGTTATTGCAATGGCATTAAAAATTTAGAGTTTGATATACTGATGAGAAACTCTCCTCTTATCCAGGAAAATTCCTACATTTTCAGTAGTAGTAGTGATGTTTGTGCGTCATCTTATTGTTCTAAATTAAATTTTAACTGCTTATGCTTGGTTTAAGGACGGAAGGCTTGAAGTTGTACTCATTGGCTGATGGTGGTTCGTTTCCTTCTTTTTTGGGCAAATAGAACGGCAATGAAAGATTGTCTTTTGAAATATTTATGAAGCATGATAATCAAGTTTTACTCTTTACTACTGCCTCTTCTCCATAAACTAGACACAGGATTCTGTGCTAGCACGGGCCCCAATACATATTACTTTTTTTGTCTCAATCTATGTGACCCAAATGAAATTTGGAGTCATTTTAAATTTTTTTATGATTTTTAAATATTCTAAGTTGTTATTACTACGATTTATAGTACTTTTTATGTACTTTAAGATAATGTATATCACTCACTATGTCCAATTTATGTGTCACATATAGTATTTCAAAGAGCCAACTAAATTTTATATATGTTTGTCAAATATTTCAAGTTGTCAATAATTGTTATTTATAGTATTTTTTCATCATTTTCGAATAGTATATGGTACTTTTTATATCCCTAATTATGTGGCACCTATAAAGTTTCAAGAGTCAATCAAATTTTAATATGACTTTTTAATATTTCATTTTGTAAAAGCTACGTGAGACATGATCAGCAAGGGGCAATTTAATCATGATATTCAGAATATTATCCTACATGTACAACAGTCAAATTCCTTGATAACCCATATTATTGTTTTTCATTTATTTGAAATTACCAGATTATCCATTAAATTGCGAGGCAGACATGTTGACCTCCTGCCTCGTTCACCTGGTAGAACTCCCTTTTATAATATAGTAAAAAAGAAGGGAGTAACTAAGCAAGAATGTGAAATAGGGACTGTTAGCTGGTCAGATTATTTGAGCTCCTGTTAGCTGGCTCTGGTTCAGAGAGTATTTTTAATGTTGTCCCAAATCTAGGGTCTGAAATTGGTGGCTGATCACATAGACCTGCTTATCCTAGTTGGTATTGCAGAATTTTCAGATAAAATATGCAAGTCTTGGGTGGTAACCCTCAAGTTAATGTGAAAAAAAAAAGATCTCCTTATACTAATACTAATACATATGAAGGGGAGCCTTGGATAATGGTAAAAATGTCTCGGTGTGACACATAAATCAAGGATTCGAATTGTGGAGTCGGTGCTTTGTTAGGGTAGGCTGTCTACATTAAGCCCCTTAGGTGCTGCCCTTTCCTAGACCCTATATGAACATGAGATGCTTCATCCACCAGATTGCTCTTTTACTCGTAACATATATAATGTAAGATGCTCTCCTATTTACTCTTATTAAGAAAATTCTTTGCCATGAATAGTGTTAGCGTCCACAACTTAGTTAAAACATAAATCTTTCCCAGTTCCCACTATGGTTGAACTCTTGGCATCTTATATGATGATTTTTTGCAGCGAGCTCAACGGAAAGCATTAGATGTCCTCAACACTGTGGGGTTATCAAATTCTGTAATGAGACTTATTGAGAAGAGGAATCGTGTTGATAGATGGATTAAATATGCTGGAATGGTCTTAACAATGGTACTACTGATTTTCATTTGGAGGTGGACAAGATGATAGTGCATTATAATCGACTGATCCATCAGTATGAACTCTTAGTCAAAGAGCCATTGAAATTTGAAAGGATTGAGGAAAATTTGACTCAAATCTCACTCAGAAGTTATAACTCATACACAAATCTTGATAAACAGTGTTTTGCAATTTCAATCTGTAAATGAGACCTTGATAGAAAATATATTAGTACTATTTATTTTATTTTTTCCGGGGAAATGGGGAACCAGACCATATGACTGAACTTTTTGTTTGTGTATCTCATTCTCAGAAAATTACATAGAATGCCTACCAAGTGTAGTGATCCTGATTGTTTATCTTCCGCAAGAAAAGTCTTATAAGAATGTCTTTTTTTTTTTCATTTTAAGTTGAATCAAAGTACACCACTTGTGGGGACAGTTTTATAAGACAATTCTTATGAGAGGCAAAATATCAAGACCATGTTCTTGTGGGGGGTGTTTTTGAACATAACCTGAAAGTAGGGCACTTCCCCAATGCTCAGTTTATTACTACTAAGACTAAATATTTGAACATTAAACAATCTTGATCACTTTGTACTCCTTGGTAATTGGATGAAATCCAAATGCAAATACAAGTTACTCGTCAAACTCAATGAGTTCTGGGAAATCTTGAGGCTTTGACCAAACTAATCCATTTTTAAAACTAATTCACCAAAATAATATGTTTTTAACTTTTTTTTACAAAAAACTAGTATAAACGTATTTGTAAGTAACATTTTAGGCTAATGGGGAAATGACGGTGTTAAAATGAATAAACGTTACTGTGAGTAACGTACTTGTGCGTAACGTATTATAAAACGTTACTTACAAGTACGTTTTACACTTAAAACGCTCCTAACAGTGACGTTTATTAAGAATCCAATGATGATGGGCCCTGCAAAACATATCGAATCTTGCAAAGTAGGAGAATCAAATCTATAAAGCTATAAAACGTGATTGGGAGTTACATTTTAGCTTGAAAATGTGACTGTCAGTTACGAGATTCTGTTTAAAGTGATAAAATGAAGTGTTTACTTGTGTTGGTTGAATATTATATAATAAAAGGTTTTACATGTGACCACCATTGTTGAATATTATTAAAAAAAAAAATATTCATCAGGTATGAATTAAATAGCTCAAGTTAATATATCGTATGATGTTAAGTTTTTTCTATAACTCTAGATTTATCTTTTTCATTTTACTAATTATAAAAAAGAATTATTTTTATGTGTAGGATAAAAATGACAAACTTTGAACATCATGTGATGGTTGCTTTGCATTGGGGTGACGAAATAATTACTGACATGAATGGATTTAGGTATTCTCAATGTGCTAGAACGATTATTAGCATGTCTACCTCAACCAACTATGTTGAATTGGTTGGTTTGTTGCATGAGAAAATGGGAACAACTAATGAGAATATTCAAATGGATATTTCTGAAAAATATTCATGTTCACTTGAAAGTAACAATATAAGGTTCATTGAATTTAATATTGGGGATGACTAATCTTTGTTACAATTACTTTTCATACCTTAAAAATTTGCGGATAAAATAAAAAAAAAAGCCAAAATGATGTATTTGAAATTAGTGGTCAAGATGGTTATCTCATAAATCTATAGGCTGAAAATTATGAATTTGCATGGTTAGTGAACCGATTGCCCAACCATCATATCATTGGTTAGTGATAGAAGGATTTAACCGTTTTGTTGGAACTAAAAGATGCCAAGAAATGTTACATTCATCAATTAGAAACTCATTATCAGCATATGCAGAAGGATTCTGTCTATTCTCACCAACCAACAATCAAATGGGATCTTTTGCAAGACTTGATAGGAAACTAAGTGAAAACAGACTTGTATCATGTGGCTAATCAGTCACGCTCACTGATGGCTCGTCAATTTCCTCGGTAGTTAACACTCTAAAGACAGTATCTTCTTTCAATTTCACTG